>CAADRB010000023.1:1672696-1833914 GCA_900708905.1 Hymenolepis diminuta
GGGTGGAGCCAGATTTTATTTATTAAAAGGGCTTGTAAGCCTAAAGAATAAAGATAGAAGGATGGACCAAGAAACGTTACAGAATAAAAGCGACGAAGGCTATTTCCGTCTAAAGCAGCATATGATTAGGTGGTTACGTTTATCTCAAGTCCGAGTTTCTTATCGGCCTGATCCCGGTCATTTTGGTGTGCGGGCTGACAAATGCTTTTCTATGAGCTAGTGAGGTTGCCAACTTAATCTTCTCCCAATTCCTTGGCAGCAACGTGTTTGGGACAGCACATTATCCATTACTTAAGGTTATTTAATTGATAAATAGTTTTAATGTAATAAAACAAAGGAAAAATAATAGGTTTATAGAACAGTCACTTCCCTCAGAAACGCGTATGTTGAAAGTGCTTCAATTTAAATTCTGGAATGTAAGCAATTATGGTTAGAAAAATGATATCCCAATGTGCGAGAGACGCAGAAAGTATATCGCATTTATTATTGTGGTCTTTAAAAATATGAAGGCAGAAAGCGAAATCAGAGCGTCAGCTGCTGTTGAAGGTACCCTATTCTCGTCTCTGTGCTTTGTTTACATTGGGCTTTGCACCATTATTTAAGGGTTTTGCAGGGATTGAATTAGAATCGGTTCAGGGATGGAAGTTATAAATAGCGATCACAGATTAGTTAACTAACATAATCTAGAGCTTGTACTGAAATCGTAAAGATTCATTACGATCAGTGTTCATATTTCAAATTATTTTCCTTTACGATGTACTGTTTGCATTATTTTCCTATATTATAACTCGTACAGATTTGTCGCGACACACGAAATGACGGGGCATCGATACACAATTCCGATGATACTCTTGAACAACCCGAGGGTTGCCACTCCATGATTTCAAATCGACCTGTTTCTGATAATGTATGTGACAATTTTTCCCACTTCATTTTATTTCCTAAACACACTTTTTATGACATTCTTACACGCAATTGAGTAGAGACCACCTAGCTGGCTGAGTAGACGGAGAGATTTGTTATTAAGTGTTGCAATTAACAGTCACTTAACTAGGTAAATTAAATTAAAACCTTATTATAAAATAAATTTGTCAATGTGGTTTTTATTTTCTCTTTCTGATTTTTAATTTTGTCAAAAAAAACATCTTAAGATTTATAAGTGAAACGAAACAGTCGGATTTACTGAATTATGACTTCGATATCTGAGATCGTAGGCGTAAATCTTAATTTTAATGTTTCTTCCAGTCATTTCTCATTATTCAAGTGAAATTCGATTTCAAATCTACGTTTTTAGTTTTCTTTCCGTTATTAGGTAAAAAATTTTGGGTATTTGTAAGATTTGTAAGTTATTTGATTTGGTTGCTAATAAATAAATAAATTAATTTAATTACTTACTTAATTAAAGAAATAATAAAAAAATAATGACCAAGAGGTGGCCAGTTCTCTGATGTTGATGAAAAGTAAAAATTTCAGGCATGTGTTTAATTTTATTCGCCTCCACTTGACTCTTTTATTTCTTAATCTAATTAAAAATCTATAATGAAATTTTAAATTTTTTACATAACTTGTGGATTTTTTCTATGAAGTAGTCATATTTTTTTCTAGTGTTTCATGAAGTAAAAAACATTACTTGAAAAGTTGCCTAGTTTTTCAATAACTCCTCATTAACAGTCATTGAAAATCATTGCCTGAATGTGATCAAGTTTCAGATTTTCGATCCTTAAAACCGCTTTCCCTCTGTGCTTTGAAATTCTTTTCCAAGCGAAATTAGAGGTATTTAAATATAGTTTCAAATTGGACGTGTAAAATCTTTTCTTTTATCTCGACGAAACCGTTTTTAAAATAAGAATAAAGAATAGGAATTTGATAGGATCGGAAGCCTCGCTGGAGGGGACAAGATGATTTTAGGGATTTTTAAACCCCGAAATTTGAAATTCTTTTAGGGTATGTCTAATGCCAATCACTTTTTGTGCTAGTCTTAAAAGCAAAAGGTAATTGTGATTTTCGGAATGGGTATTTGGATTTAATGGATCAAAGAGGCATTTATGCAGCTGTATTTGCCTTTATAACTACTCCGGTCACAGCTAAAAAAAATTAATATTTGTAATTTTGCAAATTAGATTGCTTCACCCACGATTTTTGCTTCGTTCAAGTTAAATTCTTTACCATTTTTTACCATGATTCTCGTAACTTTCTCAGGTACACTGAAACTGCTTGGGAATAAATGTAACTCCAGAGAGTCTATTACCCGCCGCCGTAATCTAGGTGCCAAAAAATATGGCTAGGCTACCTTTGGCTCAACTCCGAAGGGAGGGAAGGCAGTTACGCCTATACTTTTCGGTTACTCAATATAGATAATTTATATAAGCACAAATCGACCGACTGATAATTGAAAGTCAATCCATCGACGAAAAATGACAGCTTTTTACTAAATGTCAAAACGTCATGAATGACGTATGCACACATATTGGTGATCTAGAGACCACTTGTAAGGATTGCTCATCCCAATGGCGAAATCTAGGCTCCGTGATTTTAATTTGTGCTTGTCGGCGTCCGATAACTTTCAGAAATCAAGGGATTAAAATTCGATAGCCTAATTTTTTGGTGGGTCATTCTGCTTAATGTATTAACTGCATAAATTCGCCTTTCAGTACTTACTGCGCAACCTGCAAAGAAATTATTCGTTCACCTCCTTCAAAAGTGGTAAGTTGTTGGATTTGAAGGTTTATAAATATAATGCTGCAATAGGTGGGATGGATAAAAATGATCTTTTAATATTCCAGGTCTTCTAAAGCTTCGGTCACCCACTGAGGATGATACTGGGTCCACTGATTCGCATTCGGCAACTTCACCTCAAAACGCAACCACAAAATTCTTTCCGTAAGTGCTGATTGTTGTCATTCTACTCACACAAATTAAGTAGAATGTAGATGACCGAGGTGTACTTGTTTTCAGGGACGATAAAATGTTTAATTCCAATTCTGGATCACCACCGCCTACAAAATTTATGTAAATTAATGAAACCTTATTACATATTCATAATTCATTTGCTCTTTCCACTTAATATATTCCCCGTTTAGGCAAAATGGATCAAACAATGGTAGTCTCGAATCTGCAGAGATGAATCAATTTTTGAAAGCGGAACTTCAGCAAGCCTTAGAAAAATTGGAACATCTGCGAAAGTGCGTTTGTCCACAATGAAATGTCTTTTATTCAATGCTATTGTCCATTATTAAGTAGTGTAGAGAATGATATTGAAAAAGTGTTGATACAATAAAGTGTTGTCAAAAAATACCAATACTAAATATGCTAAGTTCAAATATTTGACGAAGACTAGCGATAACGAATGATTATATAGAGACCTTCGCTTCAATTCATGGTGCATAACGTACCTGTTTCTTTGTAGAATGACATTTTGAAGCTGATTATTTTGTACTGTCGTATTTTTTCCCGATGGTGAGCGGTGAAGAATAGCTTTTCTTCATTTTATAAAGACGTACTTTTCCTTTCAACATTCGTAATTATTTTCAAATTGCCCTAATAAGAAGGTTACTTAAACCTTCGATAAAAATAAATATCCGATTCAATATAAAGCTTTTGAAGTTAATGGATTTTTTATATTTGTCTGTATTCACATTATGTTGAGAATTAACTTTGGGGAAGTTCTGATAGATTTATTTTTACAATTTTCATTGACTGTCAGGAAATTTGGGGGCAATAATTTCACCATAAAAAATTCCGATGTTGCGCATTTACAATACCTCTATTAGAATTTTCGTTTACCTTCACAATGAGGGCTTAGTTAATTGACCCTATCTTGCATTGGTTATTTCTAGCCTAAGCTTAACAAGTAGTATATATCAGCTCAGCACAACCCTCTCATATTCTAAATTGTGTTGTGTATACTTATAGAACTTAAAGGAAAGTATTCAGTTTCTTAAAAAATAATCAAGTTTCCTTCAAAATTGATAAGACGAGCCGAGAAATATAAGCAAATATGCATGAGGAAGTCATGACAGAATATGACTAATAACGAATATACGGAAATGTCAGTCACTGCTATCAAACGTACTCAGTTTCTTATCGTACTCCTTTGTTTTGACGTATTATTCATCTCCGTTACCTCTCATTTGTAAGAATACAAATGTGAGTATCATTTTGTTATTTATTTATCCTCTTTTATTTAATGAGAGTAAGCGAATTTATAACCTTTTGAGCTGATTTGGCTTAACTAGTCGAATAATGCTTGAGGCCTACACAAACGCAAGAGTTTGCATTTTGTTTCAAACAAACATGAAACATTAATAAGATTGTCTGTAAACGTGACGAGGCACATGATTAATGATTCCTAGGCAAGAGAGAGAGAGAGAAGAAGTATGAACACGTGTTTTTGTAATCAAAAGAAAAGGACTGTTTTCGAGTACCACAGAAATGTTAACAGATAACAGACCATAATGGAAGTCTGTCATTTAGTCTAATATAATGGACAGACTAAAATACGTACGTTGAGTCACCGTTTGCTGATTAGCGAGATCATCTGCAAAGCCCTTCTCTAAGTCATGCCATTTAAGAATTGCATCCATACCCTCTAATCGTGGAATACATACTATTACCTACCTTTTGTTGATTAACTTTAACAAATGTGAATGTAAAATTCCCAGCATTTGATTAATTTTCTTGAACTTCAAAATCATATTTTAGATTAAACGAAAGCATGGACAGTGAGCTCCACGATCTACGAATCGGCTATACCTCGCTTCTTCAAAGTTGTTATGTTTATAAATTGGATGGATCAATGGAAAATGGCCAGAATCCCGAGTTTCACATAAGTCCTAGGGTAAATATTGCGTATAGCATTTATTTTAAAATTTCTAAAATATTTCATCATTACAGCACAAAGAACGTGTGGGTAAGCTACTGCAAATAGCACGAAAAGAGGACCCTAGACTACCTAGTTCAACCATGTAAGTATTTAAGATATATTTCTTTCAGTAGAAAAGCACTCCACTGACAAATATTTTGCAACTAGAATTACCTCACGTACGGGACACACAGACGCCTATGGATTCAAACAATCCTTTGATAGTGAGGAATCAACGATGCTGTACCTTTCAAGTCGCCTTCTCAGTGCTTATTCAGTTCGTTCACCGGAAGAAGAGAGGAAAATCATGCAATGGAACGAGCTCCTAGAATCTAATTTCAACCTGATTCCAAGAGTAAACCACTTTCCTAGACTTCTATAGATGAGACTCTGTGACTATTTGTTTTACTTGCCTTATAGAAACGTCTTAAGGAGCTTTGTCGTCAGGGCATCCCAAGTGAACTGAGAGAACAAGTCTGGACTAAATTAATTGATTTGGCTATTGAGAAATATCGACATGAAAAGGGAACATATTACTATCAAAGTCTTGTTAACAGAGTGAATGATGGCCAGGCAAGCTGCAATCAATTTTCCCATTATTATAAACGTTTCTTTTCACAATCTATCCTTAAGTGAAATGTATACTGAAATTAATTCCTAAATGTATGATTATCTGTTTAAATTTCACCACAAATTTTTATTTCCACATTTTATTAATTTTGAAATTATGCTGCAAACTAGGTGCGTGTTTTTGTCTAATTACATATTTAGATATAATAAAATAGTGTCGCATTTTTGTGTAATAATACTGTTCCTTTAATTGAACAGTTCAAATTTTTAAAATTAATTCCTTTTTGTTGCAGGTGAAGGCAAGCCATAAACGTCAAATCACCCTTGATGTTTTGCGAACATTCCCCAATCATATTGCTTTCAATCGACCGGAGGGATTTGGGGTAAGGTATAACTTATCTTGCCCGTGTGCTTCTTTTAAGTGTGGAAACAGAACGAAAACAATATTACTTATAATCGTCAGTAAAGTAACAGTTAAATACATTTGAGTCAAAACTAATTCATAGGGCTTAAGAATCCTAACAGTAAAATTACGTTTATTACAACTGAAATCATCATATATTTATGACTTCTATTTGAATATTGATTGAGTCGATATTTCTCTACAGGCTAGAGATATTAAAATTTAACTCAGCTGATGAATGGACCGTGTTCTACATAGAATGGTGGTAAAATTGTTACGCATTATATATGACAGATAAACTCGCAAACAATTCCTTTGGTTGAGCAAAAACTTGTTTGCACGTTAGTAATATTGGGAAATGAGATGCTTTACTAACTAATAAGAGAACTGATAATAGCGATCAAACCAGACTCAGAAATATCTGATCAAAGCCTGGTTAGGAAGAATAATGAGTTTGACTTTGTCAACCCGCCAACATTTACGAAGAAATAGGTTTACGTACCTGAAAAATTAAGGTTTACTGGCTGAAACGAACGAATATTTATCTATGTAATATCTGTCCTTCGGAAAAGAGTGGGTGAGAATATGCACCTGTCATTTATTCATTACTGTAGATGAATCAGATGCTAATAAGATAATTCATTTCAAGAGGCCTAGATCCCAATCAATTTCAGAATGAAGATATAATCGGCGGTATTCATTAATTTTCAAAGAAGGATCAATTTAATACTTTTAAAATATTCTCGATGAAGTATTTTCAACCAGAATTGGAAGTCGTATAGCAAAAGCGAAGATTGAGTAAAAATAAGACGACAGAGGGAAAGATAAACATCTTCATATCGAGGGAAATTTTCCCACATTTTATTTTTTCATTCATCTGAACTAGGTATGTGGTCATAATTCCTGCCTCTTAGCTGGAAATTTGCAAGGAACTTTATTTTAAAATTCATCAAGAATACCAGATAAACTACTGTATGCAGGAATAAACGAGCGTATTTTTGTTCACGTTGTTTCGTTTCGATAGGAGCCGACTTCGTAGGCTAAGCGAGTAGTAAGAGCTGAGTATTTCAGATCTCATTTTAACATTGCCTTCTGATTTGTTCCCATCTTTGTAGGTTCAAAAAATACAAGAAGTCTTACAAGCCTTTACACTTCATAATCCCACCGTTGGATACTGCCAGGGAATGAACTTCATTGTTGGAAATGCTTCCTTGTTTTTAGATAAGGAAACGATATTTTGGTAAGTCTCGCAACTGCTTGTTTATTCTAACACAACTTAAATCTATAATACTGATAACGGCTATTCAAAGTAAAGATTTTGTTGGTTTTGATAAGTATTGTCTTTAAATTAAGTCATTTGCCTCTGTCAGTTTGCAACTCTTCGAAAATATATCTAGTCAGCAGAACAAAATGTGTCTTCTTTCTACAGATTAGTTCTGCATTGTTCCGATTTCTGACCGATGATATGATGCATGATAAATTAGACTAATAATTGCGGTCAATAAGAACCCCATATTTTTTTAATTTGAGAGAAGATGATTATAATAAACGATAAACCTGAGACAAAATGGAGTACGTTCGTAGGTGGCATTGAACCTGGTTCATTTTTTCACTCAAACATCCAGCAATAAACCCTTCTAAAATATACCAATCTGAATTATGGCATTTTGTTTGTGTAATTTCGAATGAACAAATTGCGATGGGCAACATTTGTACAGACGGCCATATCCAATAAGATATTTGACCGCTCTGCTTCGGACCGAATAGACTTCGGAAATTGGAACCCGCTTTATATGCTGTTTCTTCGAAGCTTGAATTCCCGATATACTAATATGGCTTGTTTTTATAAAATTGCTATCTGTAAAGTGGGGGTATTATTGCAAGTATAAGGCAAAGAACGATATGAAACCTGAGCAAATTCGGGGTTAAAATTAGTATAGAAGTAGATATACTTCTTGGATAAAGGCTTCAAAGTTAATATTCCTAAATAAAGTCTTGAAAATTGCGACAGGTTCGTAAAATACGCCTTGAAATAAATTAAGACTTCTTATGAAAGTGCCGAAGGGTTTATAACAAATTGGAAATTTCCTATTCAAAAGAAAATCTTAAATCGTATCATTCCACCCGGGCTATTTGTTTTGCAACATTTCCGCGAAAGGAACTTTAGCTTAAAATACTATTCATTATGTACCTTTGATTTGGGGAAGTCTCTGTTGATTCAATCAAAACACGTGTAAGGCAAATTGTAATTGATCAATTAACAAGTCCGCAAATAACCTCTGAAATGTGATCTGTCATTGAAAACTAAGATTAAATAAATAGATTAAGTGCGCCATGAGTAATATTAAATTTACTAAATAATTAGCAGAATCATAATTAGTTAATAATAATTCATTTTACTCCCGTTTAGGTTATTAGTGCTGATAGTTGAACACTTCTTCCCTCCAAACTACTTCAACGATGGTTTAATAGCAGCCCAGGCAGATCAAATAATTCTGCGAAATCTCATCGACAAATACTGTCCCCGGCTATCTGAGACAATGCAGAATCTTGAAGTGGATATCTCTACCATCACATTCAACTGGTTTATCGCAGTTTTCGTCAACAGCGTCCCAATAGAAGTGAGTTTTTTCGTTTTTTGATAGATATTTAATAAAAGAAAATTGAGATTACTGAAGCCTTTATTTTACGAAAACAAAACTGTCATTCTGACAGAAAATATGGTTGTCGATCAATGCCATCCCCCTTCCGACTATCAGTCACTTCTCTTCCATTGCCTTTTCCAAAATTAATTGCCTACAGAAAGTAATTATTAATTATTACTATTCATAACAATAAATTAATGTAGAATTGAAATCAATCTTTCTTACTCTTCAGATTTAATTTCATTTCGTCGATCTTTCTCATTGAAATTGGAAAGAGAGTTGAGTATGTTCTCAACAGTGTTTTCCAATGCTAACCTCAAGCTTTCCATTACATTGTTCACCGACTCCGAAGCCTATAATTTAAATTTAAATTCATTTTAATTTTCATACCTTCAACATTTTGCTTTGGACGATACTGAAATGATGTCTAATGCTTTGTTTTAAAAGGGTAGATCGCTCGAGATCGTCGGTAGATTCTTTTATGTAATCTTCAGTTTCAGCGTTATTTGTTGAAGTGATGTCTTTGACGTTTTCAGTTATTGTCTCCTGCTGCTTATCAGAACTTTCATCGAATACTTGCAATGTTACAGGTTCTTCACATCTCTCTGTACTTTCCTTGGCGCTCATATCAGTGGTTTCCTCATTGTATTCTCCTGTTGACGTCTCAGTTAAAGCCTTAGAAGAATCATCCTCAATTGTTGATGCAAAATTATCCGTACTCTCATTATTTATTTTCGTCTGTTGTGGAATAGTTGTGTGTTCATCATTTTGGGTGTATTCGGTCTCAGCACTCACTGGGTATGTTGAAGTAGTATCCACACTGTCAAATGGAGTCGTAACGACAGCTTTAGTTGGTACTGAAGTTTTTAGATATTCGTGTTCACCCACCGCATATGGTTTATAGAAGGACCCTGTTGATTCATCATCCCTCTTTTCTTCGGATTCCTCAGGTTTTGAAGCCGAAGTTGTAGTCCAGGTGGTATTTACTTCCATTTCAGTAGCACCTGAGGCTATCGATTCTCCTTCATTTTCAGATGGTGTAGTTGAACCTGTTGCTTGATCTGCATTGTCAGAATTATTTGAATTATCGGTTAATTCTTGAGATTCCGTTGTTGGAAGAGCAGTTCTAGTTGCGTCCGTAGTGTCATATGAATCGGTACTGAAGAAGTCACCATATACTTCAGGATCAGTTTCTTTCTCACTTTTGAAATCGAAAGTGACATCTGTTTCGCCGCCATCTTCCTCTCTATTACGCAAAGAAATAGTTAATTTATATAAAAAAATGAAACCTATGTGTTAGTCTAATTGTCTAAAGAGGAATTTTAAATAGCATTGCAATTACTTTGTCCGTTTCTATTAGACCAAATATTGACTTAGGTGACAATAAAATAAGAAAAAAATATAAAATTCGGCAAATTTACCGTTTTAAAAACAAATAATCGAGATAATGGTAATTTCACTCACCCTAATGGAACGGAATCTTCTAGAATAGCGAACCCGTAATTAAAACAAACAAGATTGAGACATAACAACAGAAATACTTGGATTTTCATGTTGTAGTGTTAAGGACAATGAGTCTCGCTTCTCTTTGGGCTTTTATACACAAATGAGATGCATTGTAACGATTCTCTAATTCGTTTCCTTTACTGAACTTTGGCCCTGGCTTCGCTCGCAACATTCGAAATTTTGCTCCAGTCGGACTTTAGAAGTCAGATTTTCAAATTAGTCACAAACAGACCTGATGTTTAGCAATTTCGCAATATTGCTAAATTGTAATTCTTTTTGCAAGATTATAGTCTATTGAAGAACGCATAAATATTGAAATTCATTTTTTATTTGAGTAAAACACCGCTTGTTAGAAATTGGTACTTTCTGACACACCTTTTAGGTCATTAGTCCCGAAAATTCAGAATAATTTCGAAACAATTACATGCAAGTGAACTTCGACCGAACTTTTAAGAAGTTTTAGTCCGGAAAATTATTTTGCAAAAATTTTTCCACTAAATCTTAGAGAGGATAATTAAAATAAACTAACTGATGTGAAACAAACTTAAAATTGATTTGTTCAACCTACCAATTGCTCTTTCGTTTTATAATCGATATCCAAAGCTATCTTTGATGGAAGATCAATACTCTTGAAAGAACTATCTCAGCTATCGTTGGCTTAGAATAAAAGATGGACAAATTAGTCTTCTCTGTGTGACCCAATGGACTCGGGTGAAAATGAAAGAAGCATTCTGATTTAAATAGTTAATTTCATTTATCTCTATCTAACTACTTAAATTTGACATCACTGACATGAGCTTGCATATTTTCTTTTCACAATAATTGCGCTTTATTTAAGGATTATAAGGAAGTAATCAAGTTTTAAATGATCATGCATGGGAGAAAACCGAAGTCCCCGTTTGTCATTATTACTATTAAAAACTATATCTACCTTCCACAGAATCTCATTCGGAATGTAGTATTAACTCAGTTGTTTTATATTATTTGAGACTCTCCTTAGAATATGGGACGTGTTTCTACTGGAAGGTGAAAAGGTCATCTTCCGTGTAGCTGTCGCACTCCTGATGCGTCAAGAGGATGTTCTAATTCGACAATCAGACACTTTGGCCTTCTGGAAAAGTATGAAGACTGCTGTGAGCATCGTGTACGACCACAAAACATTAATGAATGTAAGTTTCTGATTATTTTGAGTTGCATTCGTAAAATAGTAGAAAAAGGGGCCTTTATTTTCATACCAGTTTAAGATAATAGCATTAGATATTGTAGAAAAGAAACCTTCATCTATGTGAATACTGTTCCTCTAGCAAAGCAAACAGTACCGACTTCGAATACCAGATTTCTGGATGCCTTAAATATGAAAAATACTGTGCTGGTTAAGCTGTCATGTTGCTGAATTTCATCCCTAACCACTTAAGTGCATTTGTATTTATTTTTGGGAGAAATTTGAGAGAGGATATATTGCAAACAGATAAACATACTAAATTTTCGAAATAGTGAACTGAGTTGAGTAGTGGATAGGTGAAAATTCAAACACCATGGACCAATTCCCCTCCTCTAATATTAAAAACTAAAAGCTAAGCTTCTGCTTGTCTGAATAGCAATGGATGACTATATATTATATTCAAAACTGAAAAAGCAGCTTTGAATTACTACTCACTTACTTTGAATTAATCATGTCCATCTGAACATTGTGAAATTCGAAAGAGGAAGTATTATCTGAAAGTGGACGTGTCTACTACGCCCGAAGTCTTCCAGCGCCCGATTTCCAGCCATTAAAAGTCTTATAACAGGCAAGGGTACCCCAAGCGTAGTATATGAGAATGTCATGCTTATTGTTGACGTCGAGTTCAATGCGACCCCCTATAGAGGATTGAATAGAGTACCTTTGTTCTTCGGGCTGGGATGAGATGAAGTACTTTTCCCGAATTTCCCGGGCCGAGTCGTCCCACCCTTTCTCAAAACCTGCCCCACTTGCTGTAGCTCCAAATTCTGCTTGTCCGATTAGCATATTGTACCCTATCCTTAATAATGGATGGACATGTTACGCGCTCCCATAATACAAACGCATGGGGACTTACTTGCGGCGAATAACGAAAGGTGTCTTACAAAGGAGATGTAAATTCTATTTATATTAATATCGGATAATCAAATCATGGAACGTATCAAAGCACGAATGACACCAGGATTGTTTAAATTTATTGCAAAAAGAGTGAGCGGTCGTAAAGAGATGGAAATTGATCTAAACTTTGGAGTCATCAAGTCATTCTGCATTAACATCCAAAAAACTCCTCCAATTTCTCTACTCGAATTATCGCGCTGAGGACATAGTAATTTGCCTGATAGACGCCACCCAAGTTAACTGATTAATATGTTGAATGTGAAGGTTAGTATATCTATCACTACGGCTAGCCAGATAGCAGGCAGTTGATTTGCTACCGGAATGAATTCTAACCATACCAAACCAAGTTTTGATAATATCAATTAAATCTAATGTCCTATTTTGTCCTTTTTTGTTTAAATGTAGACGGCGTTTGGAGGTTTCAAAATGATTAAGCGAAAGGAAATACGGACGCGACGGGAAACTAAAATGCGGGATCTTGAAAAACGTCTTCGGCAAAGTGCTAACGCCCAGAATTTCAATCTCAAAGAGGTATATGTGATAGCAAAACATTATAACAATGATATATTTTAGAGTTAGTACCCTTAATATGGGATATTGATTTCTCATGCGTGCTTGTATTATGGAAGTACATTTTTATTTAAATTAAGTCAGTATTTGTAGCAACTGTTTAAAAGATTAGCTAAAAGAGTTATCATTTTAAAATTCCGATATTCAGATTACCAATTTCTGCGTTTAAAAATATATTTTTTTGTTGTGAATTCAGCGAATTACGAATCCTGCTAATTTTGGAGCATCAAATGGACCGCACATTTCCTGCGCTTCTGCGCTGGATGATTGTAAGTTCCAGCTAATGTAAAAAGTTATATTTTATTTTCATGTTTTCTAATTAATTCATTTTGATTAGAATTAGTAACTTTTCAACTCACTATATGAGAGCATTAAAATGGAAACGCTAATGGTCAACATTTATTTTCTCATTATTGACATCATCAATCTTTCCTTGGAAAGATCTCTATTCTCATTGTTTCTTGTTTGCTTTGAAAATGTTTTTAACAAGTTCCGTTCCAGTTTTCAACCTGCATGATTATTATCCTAGTCATTATAAATTTCTACCATATTTCCAGGTTTCTTATACTCAGAAGGAAGAGGGACACAATAGTGATCCATAAGACTGTTCATTTATTTAGAAAATGTATTTCTTACAGAGCTTTGGTTTTTCAGAAATCTTTTGGCTGTCAGGTCGATGAATAAATGCAGTTGTGAGAATGTACATAGTTAAGATACAAGCTTAAAAATTCAATAGTCGATCATCCATGGCACAAGGGATGAAGTCTATGACCTTCGTTCAGGCGCATCGAAAATATTTGATCGGCTTCCTAATAAATTCAACTTGTTCTTTATTTATATGACGTGCAAATTGCTTGTCTTTAGAATTGTTGATACCCTTCTCTTTCAAATAATGGTAATTATTTAGACATCTCCCCAACTTTAATCATTTTCGCTAAGTCTAGGTGTGTCCGACTTCGTTGTTATGAACCAGATGATTTCCTGCTGAAAGAAGCATCGGAAATAGCAAAGAAAGTGTCTAATTTCACCGAACTATAATAAGACAATGCATGATTTTTCTAAACCAAACAAGGGTCTAAGTTTTACTACCTTTATTACTTCTAAATTACTAATCTAAATGCGTAGGATGTGACTTTAGAATAAAATGGGGTTAAATATTTTGAATAAAATCGAATCTCAGGAGTGTAAAAGTGGAAAACAATTTGGTTGATTGCATGCAAATATTATAAAACTTATAGAGAGGTTTGATAAGCAGACGCAATTGGCATCTACTAACTCAAAATTATGAGATGTTCTTGAAAAATATAACGTGATCGATAAGTTAAATCACCACATACGATGTACGGCTTATAAGTATGTTGAACTACCTAAACGAGTACTATCAGGCGGATGCAGTCGAATATTTTTTTACGAATATTATGATCTATATTAAATATGCGATCTCTCTTCTCCTTCAGCCTCTCCCTGCTTCATCATGTGCTACATGGATAATAATGAATTCTCGGTCAAACTTGGTAACACTGATGAAGACGTGTATTATCCCATCAATACTCAGGTACTCAGTTGCTTTTCACACCGTCACGTCAATTAAAATCTTTGTTTCCTATTCGCTCCCTCTTTTTTCCCTCAAGTTTGAAGCGCCTATTTTGTGTGCGACATGGATTAAGGATCAGTATATTTTGCTGGGCTCTGCTGAAGGTTATCTCTATTCTTTCAACATTGAAATTAAGTAAGTAAAATAATTTAGCAACTTATTTAAATAAAGATGACTCATATTTTACAAAATGAATATTTCTTCAAAGGTTGGGGAGAAATTAATGCAGTTTTCTCTTATTTGTTATTCAGTTTAAATTGAATAAAAGATACTTCCGAGCATTTGTAGTCTACAGCATTCAATATTGAATATGCATATCCTAAACGATAATTGATTGCATCGTATTTAACACTAAATGATTGTTCAACCTATGTGCTATACCAAATATATGGACAATGTATACTGAGCTCTATTGGATTAACAATTTTAGTAATCTCAGCTCTGCAGTGTTAAGATCATGTCACCTTGTCACCATTCAAGAGAAAAAAGTGAATTGAAGTAGCGGTCAAATAGCCTGAACTACACCCAAATATGGGAAATGCAGTGCGACCTTAGAGCTTGAGTGTTTACAGTTGTCTGACTCGATTAGTTTATCTCCAATCTCTAACGCTTTAAACTCCCTCTGGGAATCCATAAATCCTCTGCACATACGGTAACAACTAGAACTGCAGACCAATCTGTCGCTTCTGGTCTACTCTTTCAATTGTCTTCTTTCTCTATTCTGTAGCATAGTAGAGATAGAGGGTAAAATGTATAGCTCGAAGAATTGCTGGGAGCAAATATCTGATTCTAGCTACTAGCATTACCTAAAATAATAACCGATCAATAATCACTGGCGATCGTAGACAAGTATTACTCGGCAGTCCAGAAGATGAAACATGAGCTTTAAATTAAGTAGGATTCTTCTGATTGTAGACTTTTGACTCCATCTACTATATTAGTCTTTAGACTGACTGTTAACCGATTTCACTTGCCTTTCCACAACGAGTTACTTCTAACTTTTTGCATTGCTGTAGATTAAAACCAATAATTATATAATTATTTTTTACGAAAGATATTGAGCTTCCTGAAATTAGACCTTTAAAGTCACCAGTTTTTGTCAACTTCATAGAAAAGTATAAGGACATTCGCCTAACATTGAAAACAGGATTGTTCCTGCATGAATTTCTAGGAAGTGAGAAATCGACCGTGTAGACTGCTTCAATCTTGACGGGTTTGTCAGATCAATGACCTCATTAACGATTTGAAAGAGTAATTTGACCTATGTGCCTTGCTTCTAGTCGTCAAATGTATACCTGGTGACTGCGGAGACGTGGTCATAAAATTAGTCTTCTTGTAGTATTCAGGATAGTTTTACACTCACTTAATAAGTTTGTCAAGTTAGACCCTACGAGACTATTTCAGCATGTCAGATGGTAGAATGTGAGTTAATAATAAGGGCAACTTTAAGTCAGTTATTGTTCACATTGTTATGGAAACGGTCATAACCGATAGATCATGACTAATGTTGTCGACAAATTAAATGGGCTATTTACTTGATGCTTTCCCTTCTCCATTTAGAGAAATAGCTTGGGAGATGAAAATGGGAAGTGCCGTTACGGCTATCGCTGTAGGTCAGCGCACTAGTTCAAATAATTCCGTTTTTGTTGGAATGGCAAACGGTACCCTTAGTCTAATTATGGTAAGAATCTTGAGCCTGTTCTTATCTTGGTATTTCGTTCATAAGAAACATTCACTAAATGGATCACATCTTCTTCAAGGATCTAGTTGGTGATACTTCTCCTCGAGATCTATTCAGTCAAACTCTCGGTTTCACGGCCATCTCCTCAATTGTGGTTATCGATGAACAGGTATGGTGCGCTTGCGGCTGTTCTGTGGAGATATTCGACGTAATGTGAGCTTTGACCGCTTCACCTTAAACATGCTTCAATCATTTTCAGTGAGACATATATTGGTTTTTCTATAATTGCAGAACATTTGATCATGTGCGCAAAATAACCATCTCAGATAATCCTCTTGACAACATATCCTCCATGGCGGCCTGTCCTTATGGTGTTTGGCTCTTCATGGTTGGTAAAACTTCACTCAAACTGTGGTCAACAGCTACCTTTGAACCCGTCTCACAATGTGATATTGAAAAATATGCCCAATCTAAAGCTGCAGATGTAAGTTAACTTTATAAAAATGTCTACAATCGAAATAGCTTTACTCCGTTTATGTGATAATTTGCAGTTATTTGGTTGTAGCACCTTTTACCAAAGGTAGCCTCTTTCATGCAAGGGAGCAATTCACTTATTTGGATAACTTACCTTCTATTGAGGACACCTTAATTAACTTCGGGGTCTCTAGTTCATAAACGGGACTTAAACAGTGTCCTCTTGAGGTCATTAGATCGCCATCCCCTGACTATTGAATTATGAACTAATTTAGCGCTTAAAGATATGTGCGTTTTAGTCTTCAAAATATTTACTTCAAGGAAAGGTTATTAATGACCTACGAAAGGAACATCGTGCGATTAGAAAAGTGTTAAAATTATCTTCAAGCTTGAGATCTTGATCACCTATTATTCTTTTAATTAAACAGGGGTTTGAAACTTTTATATTAATTAGAACGAGGAAAACTTTCAACGTGATTTGCATTTTATTAAAAATTTTATGAAAACGAAACTGTTTTTCATAATTTCAGATTTCATCTTGATTAAAATGAAGAAATGCTTAAATTAAATTATTTTAGGTGTTAAGTAATTATATATATTGTAATTTATGTCCTCTGAAGGATGAATGAGTATGTGTATTGATGCAAGCAACATTTCAGCCCACTTTCTTAAAAAATATCTCTTGATCTAAATATGATTTGTTTTAATTGTGTACTTTATTTTAAAATATTAGCGGAGATCTATTGAATTTGCATATTAGATAATTGTAAACGATTTAAATAACATTTAGAATTCGGACGACAATGAAAATCCTGATCGAATTACAGCCATACTAGCTAATGATTCAAATCTCTTCATTGGCACTGCCTCTGGAACAGTATTCATCTACAAAACCCTGAAGTGGAAAAGTGCAGTGTTACCTCAAAGTATGTAATGTTCTTAATCTCCATAAAATGGCACATTATTTACTAATTTAACAAGATTATTCTGATTCAGGTAAAAATGGGAGATTATCACTTAAATTAACATCAACTCTTGTTCTTGATCCAAGACTATCAGTGCCAAGTGTGTCTGAATTAGACCAAAAGACAGGAGAGGATTCAAAAGCAGACGGACCCAATATCGCTGTAAAATCAGAAGAAGAACCTAGAAGATCCCGTTCGCGGGACTCCAATAACGGGTCAGTCGTTTACGATTCAGTCGATCGAGTGGTAATTTTGATACGTATATACGAGCGAAAATAATTAAAAATTGAAAGTAGTGAGTATTTTTTTGTTTAACCAAAGCAATCAACAGTTGATTCGTCGTCGTCCATTAAATCAAAACTGAGGACCACATCGGCAAATTCCCTGAATCTCCTCTTCACTTCAAGATCTCAAGTAACTGAATCACCCATTCGAGCCTTCCTACAAATAAAGTAAGTAATTGGGGCTCTGTTGTGGTAACCTAACTCTTATTTTACAATTTTAGGAATAGGAAGGGAATTTCAATTGTATCATTTTCTCAACGAATCAACGAAGATGATGCTATTTTGAAATGGGTGCAGACTAGTAAAAGTGTAAGTAATAATGAAAATAGTTTGATTTATCCATGCGTGAATTCGTCTACACTTTTATCCTCTGAGCCCAATTAATTTCAGTGCTTATTCCTGAGTCGCTCTGACTTCGTAATGCGCTTTTATTTAATTGGTTATTCCGAGCACTTCATACCCACTCAAAGATATTGAGATATGCAGATATACTCGCATCTTTTATTTGGTCATCCTTATTCTCTTCCCAACAAACTGCTAAACTACAGTTTACAGGATACCTTCGTCTATGTGTGTTCTTCATTATTAGATTCGTTATTTACTTGTTTGTGTACATTTGTGTGTGTATTTTTTCATATCTGGGTTAGGTGTAAAATATGTGGCACTTAAATTGCTGACTGTCTAATTTACTGTGCCATTTATAAAAAAATATAAATGCTACTGTTTTTTTGAGTCAATCCTTTCGTGGCCACTATCGGATTTGTAATTTGATGTTGAAAGTGCTCCAGCTCTTTGAGAAAAATGTTAAACCACGCGACTTAGGCATCCTGGACCAACTCTTATGTGAACCTCAATTTCTATCCCTCTCTTCCCGACCGGATTTAACCAGAGGGTATTGACCTCGTTTATATGAACTATTGTATCAACACCGCACAATTTGATACATACATGACGTGTTTGATCTTATTTAATACACGGTTTTCACTCATATCTGATAATATAGTCAGGCTCATTTATACGAGTATTCCTACTTTTAGCTGTTAGTAGTACAAACAAAATGCTGCAACTTCTTCAAATCCCCCAAGTAACCACTCTAAGTAGCATTTGATCCTAAAATTCAGCCTTTATCATTTCGAGTTAATTTTAAAGCTAATTTAATAATTGTAATCACATCTTAGCAATATCACTTACAAATAAGTGCAATTGTTAGCGTAAAAGGTATTTTTATGGCCAATTTGGATTATCTGT
Source organism: Hymenolepis diminuta (assembly GCA_900708905.1). Taxonomy (NCBI): domain Eukaryota; kingdom Metazoa; phylum Platyhelminthes; class Cestoda; order Cyclophyllidea; family Hymenolepididae; genus Hymenolepis; species Hymenolepis diminuta. Next base: position 1,691,617 of record CAADRB010000023.1, read on the forward strand.
AATTTTCTTGTTTTGTTCCTTTTGTTTTAAAGGGAAGTCAATGGACCAATAAACCGATGCTCGAACTTTCTCTAAAAAATTCCCTTCCTATACTTCCGGCTTACTTGAAGAGTGCTGTGCTTCGGAAACTATCCAGTGTGGACCAGGTCTCTTGAGATTCTCTCGGCTTTACCTTATTCCTCAGAAGAGAATAACTGAAATGAAAGTGAACTATTTCTTATTACCTCAACTTCAATCTTCACACCAATGTTCCCTATGTTGACGTTTATATTATAATTACACAATGGGTCAAAGACCTTTTTCTTAAGAGCATCTGTTTATATTAAGCGAGAGGACAAGGTTAATGAAAATACCACCTTATAAATGGCTCTTTTTTCGTAATGGATTGTTTCAATTAATAAAGATGGTTTGAAATTTTTTTCCGTGTCCTCCAAATTCTACAAATATTATTTTTACTGGTTGCTTTAATTTTGTTATTATACATCATGTTTGGTCATTTTTTAAATTTGGATCGAAATAAAACCAGACCATTATTTAAATATTAATGACATGCTAAATTAAACTTGAAATATGTTACCGTTTATGCTCCTCAGAGTAAAGTTGAGGAGAAGGGGTACAAATGAATGAAAGCTTTTATTGAGGTAGCGGTTGTCAGGTAGAGACAGATGAGAGTTTGAGGTACTGAGATTGATTCGACCTTTTCGACTGGTGCTTTAGCAGCATTGCAGTGTGAGATTGAAGAAATAAAGAGGGGCATTTATAGTAATAAATTGTAGGCTTTTTAGTCGGTTAAACTAACTCAGTGGGTGATAATGTCAAGTCAAGTTGATTCACTGATTGATAGTCTCGGTGTCGATTAAGGTCATAGTCAGGGTTTCACATAATGAGATTAAAACCGTAAGGTCAAGCTGAATGGTGAAAATTTCGTGGGAAGTTGATTAAAAAGAGGATAAACCAATTCAATAAATATTTACTCCTTAAACATGCGCAATTACTATCACTCAAAAAGACTTTTAACGAACAAAGCAGCTTCTCCACTGTTAAATGAACTGGCTCTTCACTACCTTCTTTATTTGTTGAGAAACTTTCTTCAAAATAAATTTGCCCTTATATCTTAATAATTTCTTATACATATTTATAAAATGCAAAGTTTTCTATCTATTCCCTCCTTATTCTTTCTCGTTCTTTTATTGAATACGATCTTCAAGCCAAATACCTAGGGATCGCCATGCATCATTTGTTAATAAATAAATATATCCAAATTCTCGTGTCGCCTCTTCATCACGGAACGGCTTTGATTTGAGAAATAGTAAAATGGTAACAGTGTTAGATCTACAGTAACCATTGAAATATGATTACTTGATTTTTGTGTCTGCTTGACCTGTAATCTACCTACGCGATCATTTAGGTTAAGCCTCGGATTTAATTCGCTTATTTGAACTAAAATAACCTCAATCGGGGGTCATTAAAGTTCATCTGACTAAGTGACACGATTCCAGTTCATCAATCCCCTCCTCTAATAAAAGACATATTTTTGATAAAGTGTATTTCAATACATATTAAGTTAAATGTCATAAATATTTAAAAAAACATTTCGTATTTTAGAATATTCATACTACTGATTTATATCAGTAGAACATTTATTTTCAAATCTGTAAGTAGCATTGTCAACCCTTTCTACGACAAATAATTTACAATTTTTCACTGTGTCTGTATATAGAAAATAATAAAGCAGTCCTACATAGCATAAGGGGAGAGAATCGAGTAGAATCAAGTGAGTCTCAGCATTTGACATTTGGATTGTATGCTTTTTACCCATATTTACAATCCACTTTCAAACAATTGGCAGTCATCTTTAAATTGATCATTAAAGCGTTCTTTGACCTCAAGCGTGGAAAGAGGGTACTTTTAATTTTAAATTTCCTATGAGAGATGAATACTTCAAATGCATTTTGAAATTTGAATGTGGAGAGTGAAGGTATATTCAATTCTATTCTAATATATTCTAATATAAAGGTCAGTCTTAATCGACTTAGTCGACCTTTTCTGTGCCACGTAATTTTGTCTTACTGCCGATAAAACTTAAGTCAAAACTTATTAAGGTCAAGCATATTTATCAAATATTTTTCTACTGAAATGAGTAATATAGTTTTTTAGTCTCTAAGCGTTAAGCGACAAAAATTGTAGAGATAATTTAATTGAAGAAAAACAACTGGAAAAAGAATAATCTCTGATCAAATGCAACAGGGTATGATCTAGCTACTCTAGGGAATGCAGTTCTCTCCTTCTTTATCTGCCTGGTCGGTGTTGAAGAAAGCATGACACTTGGAAATATTTATCAATTATCATTCGGATCGTATCTCCATGACGATACATAACTCCTCATTGACATGCATCCCACTTCGTTCGTTGCTTGTAAATAGAGAATCATTTCTCCCGACTCTTAATATCCAAACCTTTCTATCATCAATCTCTTCTTATTTCTCCTATCTCCATATTCATTCAATTGATAGGTCTACGTTTCACCTGCTAAGGGAATAATTTCAAGCCCCCTTCTATGGAAATGGTGATGCTTCTTCCAACACTTTGAGGTAAATATTACGCTTCCCTTTCATTTAATCGATAAAACTAATAATAGTCACCTATGAATTTCTGGTAAATATATAGTTAAATGGAATAAATATCACCACCCTTTTCTCGTGCTCTTTTGATTTATAAGATAAATATTTTGGAAAATCTTACATTGGAAGAATATAATAATCATATCAAGTCCTGATTTTCGTAAAAACTTAATTCTTTTATTCATTTTCGCGGATTAAAGTTCTCTGTATATTCAACATTTACCAGCATCAACTGATGTATTTGATACTTTCAAAACGGAAGTATCATCATTATCATAGCTACATATAGGGAGATATGTTCTCGTTTAAAATTTATTTGTGATGTCGGTTCACTTATTCCTTTAAAGACTCAATGACATGTTCTAAGGTTATCCAACAGTTGGATTACCTGGGGATGCCACTGAAGTGACACCGAAACTTCAATCATTGGCTCTCAACTCTATATTAAAAAGGATTTCATCTGACTCAACAATGCTTCACTTCCGACTTGCAGGTTGTGGATACCCAAACCTTGTGATATTTTAAACACTAATTACTCAGTTTACCATGTCATACATTACGAACCATTTTCCATGTTCCAAAGTAAATTTGCATTTAGTTAATCTATGCAGTTGTACGCAAATTATCGTAGGAATGAAAGCGATGCGTCTCCACTGTCGATGGGATGACCATTCCTAATATGCAAGGGTGACCAAGAGCATCTAGTGTTCCCAATTTCCGTTTGCTTGAAGCCTTATAAAAGACAAGGATGGCTGAAATGTCACCTGTCAGAATTTCACCTTCAATAATAGTGTTAGGTTCAATGTGAGTCTCTTGGAAGAACCTTTTGAGGAAGCAAGAGCGCATATATCTCCAAGTTGAGAAACGAGATAAAGTCCAAAATTTCATGGAACAACTCTCCCTACTCTTTTCCAAAATATTTCCAACGGCTATCGTTGTGCATTCGCTTATCCGAATGGTATAATATATACTCTCTTTATAAATAAAGACATATTATTGTCTGAGTAAATGCTTGCTTATTATGAATATGTAGCTGATTTCTGTGACCCTTGACTCGACATACTTTTTCAGAATATACGACAGTAATAAGAGTGCCGAAAATTTCACATTAATTCAACAAATGTCATTTCTGCCCCACCTCCATTTTGATATGCTACAAAACTGGCGCATAAACAACTCCAATTTTTGCTCTTCTTCGTTCAAATATATTTTTGTATATCTGGCGTTATTCATTGTGACTGACCATTCAAACTCCTTTGTATTTTATCTTCCGCTATCGTTGAAAAATTAATACTTTACTATTTAGTAACACAAGTTATTATTTTTAAAGTTCGCCTGTTAAAATCACCTACCTTTCGGCTAGTATCCATAAATGAATAGAATGTACTATTTGCAGATCGCAGCTTATACCAACTAACAGGCCTTTGACTCAAAGGATGGAAGTGGTGCCACCTCCCAATCCTTTAAATTCCATCAATTTCGGATGTATGGATTCTTATGGATTCAGACGAGTGAACCGGTTTGTGAAAAGCGGGATTGCTAAAATGCAGACGAATAAAAATTCTCGCCTTGAAGACTAACATCCAATACCCATTTGATTTAATGAACTAAATAATACCGCTTTATCAAATTTAATTTACTTCAATCGTTTGTATTTACTGACTTACTTATCCCAACACTGTAAATTAAAAGCCAGTTTACTCAATAAAATCGAAGAACGGACTTAAACGAAAGCTGTGGGAAAGAGAGAGGTTAGTTTGTACTAATGAAGGCCATAATGGATAAGCGAATACGCTCTAAGGTGATATGATACTGTCAGCGAAACAGTTGACCACTGAAGATTGCGGTGAGTAATAGGGACGACACACTAATGGTCTTGCTCAATCCAAACCGATATGCAACCACTAAATGTGTACGTTATGCCACTTAATCTAAATCTATAGTAACCAAAATTGGCATTTAATGCAATAATTTACATTCTTAAAGTACCTTTCTTGCCGCCGCTCCTATCCTATCACCTTATCATCTCGTCAGACCAAAACGGAGTATTGTTAGCCATATGGCCGCTTCGTATAACTGTAACCGTTCTACATCACTTCAGTTATCCTAATTGTTCCAAATTTCGTCCACTACAGATTTGCTCTACTTTACGTCATCGCGTGCTTTTTAGTTTGAGCCCATTGACCCAACTTTAATCAGCCAATGAGTCATCCTTCGTACACACATTTGCCCGTTAATGGAAAATTTGAAAGTATTCATAATGTAATCGATATTTTAATTCTTTTACCATTAATGAACCAGACCAAAGGATGTATAACTTTCAAATTCTAGTGCATTGAGTTAAGTCGTCTGTATAAATTTTTTTTCGTCTCATGTTTTCGGTTGCTTTTATGTATAGTTACCCATTCTCAAAGTAACATATTACGGGATATCTGTATTCAATAATAAGTGCTTTATCTTCATTTGGAATTCGTAAAAATCGCACGAGAGCCTCTATCTGGTAGCAAAGAAAAACTCACCGGCTTTCTACCAACTCAACTAAATTCATGTATTCATGGACTACCTGCCTTCTGGATCATTAATAGCCATTTGAAATATTTATCAGTTCGCTCATTATATCATCAAGTAATGCTAATAATGTTAACCTCAATTTAATGCTATCAGAAAATAACAAGCCGTCCTTGATGTGAAAGCAATCACTTCAACTTTTGAGTCCAACGACCGATCAAAAAGGCATGACAGATGAACATCAAGCTATCAGTTATTTGTCTAAATGCTAATAATTTTACTTTATTCCCACCAAAACTAGTGTCTTCTCTCTCAACTCAGAAAACATGTGCGTTATTTGTCATAGAATCCCTAATGCCCTTATATCTGGTGACTCTGACAGATAATATCTCCTCACATCTCTGAAACCGATGATCAAATTAGGAGCGAAACCTCACCATTTCCAATTCTGAGGTTTGTTATTTTGATTATCGAATGTCCACCACAGCATCACTCTGTCATCTTCACTATAAATCCTTGCTTAGGTCAACAATAATAGGAGCAAAACAACCGAATGAATTTTTACTTCCTCCTATAAAGCCACTAAATCTAAAACTTTCTCTGACGGTCAACCATTACGATGACACCGTTTTTTTTGTTCCATTTTAACAACGGATGAATTTAAGAAATACCGTTCTGTGCTTTCAGTCTCAAGAGTTGCTGATTAAATTTAAAAAATCCATCATGGGCTGCTACCGGAAAAGGCTTACCGAGATTCTAAAAAAGGTCTAAATTAAAATCCGCATACATCAAGAACAGCAAGGATTTCATCAGTACCTCAATCCCACAATGCAGTTACTGATATTCAACTAAAATCTACTGCTTTAACATACACAAAAATGTACTAAACAGAACAATATTAATATTTTAATACTTTATCAACTTAGGAGTATTCAGCAAAAAAGCGGTATTGGTTCTCATTTAAATCTGGTTGAAAGGGCAATGAATAATCATGCCAATGAGAAACCCTCCTGTAAACTTGTTTCCTGATTCCAGAAAACGTCCCCTTCTTTTAATAAGAATGATCTACAGAATCCACGTGTCTTAAGTTTGTAACCCTAAAACAATCTTCAAAGAAATGCGTACGTTATGTGGAACAGCATCGACTAGATTTCTCTCAGTGGACAAAATGAACGCGTTTACATAGGTATTTCAATAAATAAAAGAAAACGATAAGAATTCATAAGCGGAAGTATCACCATCTTATATAGTAAGTGAAACCTGGATTTTACACACTCATAGACGTGAGAGAGACAAAGCAATAATCACATAAAATGCACTTTCGTGTAGAAAATGGGGAAGAGAGAGCGAATGATAGTTCAATTATGTACAATAGTTACAGGAGAAACATACATTACAGGTATCTCGACGACGGAGACCTGGGATCCATGGCATCATGGTTGAAGTCATCTGTAATATTCCGAAAGTTTATACGATCAAAGCTGTCGTGAGAGGAGGTGTGATGGGTACTACTCTCCTCGTCATCACCCCGTAGGAAATGTGGAGAGACTTCGACATCAGCGGATGTTGAATCTGACTCGAAATCACCGATCGCACCATTCAGCATCAAGGGAGATATAGTTCTTCTTCTATTTGGAGATGGAAAGCTGAAAAACGCCTCCCCTTCGGGAAAAGGTCTCTTTCTACTCTCCTCCAACTCTAATCCTCGAACAATCATGCCGTGCTTCTCCGCACAACGGACCACAAACTCGTGGATTTCTGCGGCAGAGTAGCCAAGAAGTAGCTTGAGATCACACACAAATTTGTAGCAGAATCGCTTGCTCTGCACTTTGGATATCATATCACCATCGTAGTAATAACGCAAGGCCCGCGAGAGTTTCTCATAATTCATGGTAGGTTTATTTTTTCGTTGACCCCAGAGGGTAGCAACTCTCTCGGGTTTAGACAACACGAATTCGCCATCACCGTTCACCCAACGGATAGAATCTAGGTGCCTCCAGTCTGTGAGTAGATCAAGAAGGAATTGCCACAATTGAACTTGATTACCAGAACCGGAAGAAACACTCCCTTGTGTGGGAGGGGCCATCTAGAGGGCACAAAAAGAGTATAAGACACAAGAAATGTTAGACGTAGCTAACCAGCAAACAGATAACACAAGCGCAGTGTCAACCAACGGGAACAGTCGAATCTCGAAGTTCAATGTGGCCATTGGTTAGATCAAGACATACCTAGCTTTATGCGGCTCTCACCAGGTGGAGGATTATGGTCATACTGGAAAGACGCCCGATTACTTCCACCCTTTGCAATATTTATATTTTCAGTCCCTAGTTCCACCTTGCATACGTCTCAGGAATTGTACGTACCTTTAAATGGACTTACTTTACCTATATGACATTGCTTAATAAAGATTCGCATTTAGACCACGTTTTCTACAACAAGCTAACTGTCATGCACACACCAAGAAATAAACTGTCTCAATCACTCACCGCCAGGGCACCAGATTCATGCATATGAGGAGGAGAAAAGGCCGAAACAACGCGATATTGTCCCGCAGTAGGAGCTACATGAGCTACTGCACCGAACATTCGACAGTTGTTGCTATCAGCTGAGAAGGAATGAGGACATTCAAGCGCATCAAGGGGTACAGTAGTAGCGGGAAATGAGGGTTTATCACTACTACCACCACTGCCGTTGGAGCCATTTCCAATTCGAAGCAAAGGGGGGTGAGGACGGGGTGCTGCCGCTGTCAACATGTTGCTGCTTCGATAAAGAGAGGAGTTCAGTGGGAGGAAATCGCTTTTTACATTAGAAGGATGATGACGATCATTCAAGCGCAATGGAAGGGATGGAGAATATATGCCGATGCCGCTACCGTTAGCTCCTAGTACATTGTTCGCTGAAAAGGCAAAAAATGAAAGGTAGATCGTGTTAAAAAGATAAAATTCGAAATTATTTTGAAATTATAGATACGTAAATGTCCGGCATACCAGTAGTGTCATAGAAACGAGAATTGGAGGGATTTGTATCAGTAGCATTGTATCCAACATAAGAAGAGAAATCAGCGCGCGTACTTCGACCTTTAGGCCGATTAGTCGGCCGATTCACTCGTTGATGGTTGTAGTTGGATGTCGGGGGTGGAAATGACTGAGTGGGAGTTTTGAATGGAACGCCTAGGGGTGAGATGCAAGATTGCATACATTTGAACCCCAAAAATTATAAAATAAAAAACCAAAAAGACACTTACAAACTTCATGACAGGTTTTGAGAAGTTCAAAATGAGTGAGAAAATTGACATTTATGGCGGCAGTTGAACCAGATGTCTTGAACTTTTCAGCTAACTGAGGGATTGTGAGATCTGTCAGCTGACTTCCAGAGAGACCTGTGAACGCTTTGGCCAACTTGCCACCATCCCCTCCCCCATTCGGGGGTACGTGACGGGGATCAGTAGGAGATTTGCCCATCAATTCAAACTCCTTAAGTGCCCAGTTAATCCACATAACAACCTAGGAAAAATAACAATGCCACTTACTTGCATATAAAATCAAAATCGTAGATTAGTTCAAATGAGCAGGAGGCAATACTTACATGGATTGTATTCCAGTTACTTGGGTCCCTGGGGATGTTATTCTCCTCCAGTCTACGTCGATAATTTTCATCGATTATCCACTTGCCACCATAGTTAACTTCATTACAATCAATACGTCCAGCGAACATGCTGGCCGGGTTGGAGGAGACACCGAAAGGCAAAACGCCAACATGAGAGGCCGAATAGAGATTGAATTGTTGAGGTGATAAAACTGGAGAGTCACTGTCAATTTCCTCAATAGCACGACTAGCCGCAGAAAATGCATCAGCAACAGCTTGTTGCGAAACAACCATACTCTCCTGTTCAGCAGATAATCCGTCAGAATTTAAAGAATCCAAAAGGGGATCCAACGGCGTACCGTCAAAGATTTCTGAACCGGTTTGATTTATCTGTAAAATAACAAAAATTGCAAAGTTAACCAATCAAGTGGTGTGTGGATAAGCAATTTCTAACGAAAAGATCACTTACATCAGTTATGACCATCTCATCGAGATTAGTAAGGAGTTTTGGATCATTTTGTTTGGATGCCAAAATATCAACAATGTTGAGACGATAGTAGCGAAGTTTTTCGTAATGTGTGGGCATTGACTTGATTTCCATAATAACAGCAACTAACCCTGTGTCAATAGTACAATGAGCGGAGATTGGCTTATTGCCCTCCAACAGAATATGATCATTTAGATAATAATGACAGTTTCCGAGATCGCAGTTGTATTTTGTGCGTAATACATGTGCAATATCATTCAGTGTTTTATCCATACTCAGAACAACTTTAATCCGTCTGACAGAGCTTCCAGAAGATCTGACATTGCGTTGATTCGACTGACTCTTGCGATTGGAATTCATAAGTGATGAAAGTGGATTACTTCTTGATTTATGTATACGAGACATAACATCAAAATACCACTACAAAAAAGTAATATGACAATAAATGTTTATGAAACTATAAAAAAACAAAAAGCAGTCCAAAAATACGAGAATAAGATATCATATAAAGGCTCTTCTGCATGTGTTAAAAGACGATAATATAGATATTCTAATAATTAACTTGTAAAATACCTAATTCAATATAACCAAAATGGCGTCACGTTTATTCAAACCGAGCTGAAGGTAGAAATAAAGGTTTTGGAGCAAAGTGAACTATTTAAACTAATAATTCAAAATTTGTTTCCTTAACGATAAAATGCATAGTATATGTTAAATTAATAAAAAGCAGAATAAAATATATAATCGGGACTTCCATTCATACAACATCATCTCAAAAGTGATGATTCGTAATAATTAACCTACATGAAGCCCACAATATTATAAGGATGCTCAATTGCCTGAAATTTCGCAATTCTTTAATTTTTCATTAATATATTAATCAGAATAAGGTAATTTTTTCATTTATAAATCGGGAAAAAATTTGTATTACTAAATTAAATATATTTTCGGCTAGATTTTAGATAATCTAATTCAGCCTCGGAAAATAATCACTCTACTATTTATAAAATTATTGCTATTTTAAATGATCAATGAGATATCTTAATTATACTTAAAACAGATTTATTAAAAACCATTAATTTCTCTTTTTCTCCAACGGAGTCAATGTAAAATCAAATTTTCTTTACAGCGCAGAAATAAAATGGACAATTACCACCCTTGATATTCATTTCGACTTTCCTCGATTGAGATAAAGTTGCATATGTCAACCGCAGTTTGATGCAAAAAGAAAAAAAATAAAAATTTTCGTAAACATGTATGATAATTTTGTTACTAATATGCAAACGTACTTGAATGAGATCGATCATACAAGGAGACTCCAAACAAGTTCTTTCCTCAAGCAAAGATAATTTTCAAAATGGAAATAGAAATATCATAAAATATTAAGGAAACCTCTAAATGATTTATAAGAACCAATTCGACAATAAAAGCATATGTTATTTACTTTTGAGTGCACTTTCCGATGAAAAAACAGATAAGTGAAACAAATCTAGAAATTTTGAGCTTCGAAAAATCTTAAACTGTACAAAAAGCTCATCGAGTTTCAGAATGGTTATTTTTATTCTGCAAATATTCAAGAAACTCAAAACATATTATGAAATCATTTTATTTGGATTAATAATTGTATTGCAACGAAAATTTTATTTTTGATCGAATGACACAAAATCACCGAAGACTACTGTATTTTTCATAAAATCGAGGCAAAATTTGTGAGGATTTTTCTAATTCAAATTCTTAAACATTTTTACTCTCAAAATTAAGACAAACGAATAGTCAGACTTAATGGAGAAATGCAAATATCGAAGTCGGTTCTAAACAAAACAGCTGAAATATCTTGTTTGGGCGATAGATATGCCGTAGCTATTTACTATTAAAAGTAAGGGCCTTGAATATTAATCGACCTTCACTCCCATTGGTTCTTACACGGGAGCACTTTGCTACGGTAACAACTGAAATATACAGTCGTCCTACCCTCTCTTCGCATATTTTTAAAGTACGTGGTGTTTATTATTTTATTTATTTTTAACATATATTTGATAAGCTGAAGAAAAACAAAACTTGTGTATGCGGTTACACTATTAGCTGAAACATTCAATTTTTGCATATTACAACGCTAAATAGTCTTTTTTTCACATTAGCTACTGATTTTCTTATTTCTAAAGTCAAAGCGCTGTTCTTTTTTCAAACAGCTAGGTTTGGATTTTGCTATGAGTGATATTAAATTTTTTGAGGAAAATCCAGGAAGTGAACAATTTTCTGATGATGAAGATGAAGATTCCCTAAACAAATCTCCTTCCCCTTCTCAGCCCAGTACAACTTTATCGAATACCCGTACTGACGTACTATACAAGCGACCAAAATTAACACGAGGCAAACAGAAGATCCCAATTTCTTTTATGCGAGATCGAGTTAGACGTTGTTCAACTTTTTCCAAACGGAAAACTGGGCTGATGAAAAAGGCATTCGAGTTAGCAGAGTTAACTGGTGCCGAAGTTTTACTTCTCGTTGCCTCCGAAACGAACCACGTGTATACATTTTCAACCAATCGCCTGAAGCCCATCATTGAGTCCGACCAAGGTAGGGAGCTTATCCAATCCTGTTTAGGTCGTCGGGGACAAAATAGCGACAAATCTGATAATTCTACTGCTGTCGCTGCTCCCTCTCCCTCACCACCTCAAATTCAAACCCGAGATTCTTCCCCCGAACAAGATCCTCAATTTCAACAGGATGAAATTGATAATCAACATGAGGTCATCGGAAGAGTAACAACCGAATCCCATCTTCCGCAACAGCAGACTCTTTCTATTAAAATGGCTGATGGAACTTTGCTCCACCTGCCTGTCAATTTTCCCAACTCTGGCCTGGTTTTGCCTCTTATTTCATCACAGACAATTGCTCCAGACGAGGTTATCGCCTCTTTGCTATGCCACCGCGTTGCCAATGGTGGTGAGAATCGAGCCCATAGAAATTCAGAGGCATCCAGCGACAATAACAACAATTCCTCCAAATAATTGTACATCTATCACCTCCATGTAATTTCACTCCCTTTTGAACGATTGTGGACTTTTTTGATTAGCATGTTTTGTAAAAATATTACTATAGTGTTTTGGTTTTTATTTTACACCTAATACATGAGGTAATTTATGTATTTGAACTCTTGTACATTGTTAGGATCTGGTTGATTACTCTTGAAATGATTTTGATCTTAAGCACCACAAATGTGAAGACATTATAATCATTGTTGGGTATTGATTAAGATTAAACATTGAGGGTTTTTAATCACTCCGGAGGGAGTAGTATTTTAAGAATACTTTCATCCGTTTTATGGTTTATTTCAGATTGAGCTGTGATTACCAAAATCGCTGCAAAAATTAACTGTATCTAAGTAAGATCTGATTAATTTGGATTTCTACAAGTTTTTTACTGATTGTTAATTACTCGAAATTAGAGAGCAAATTAGATGTTTGTGATTTTGCTACCTGACTCGCAAAATTGATCAATCGAACAACATTTTTGAAATTATGTTTGATAAGAGCTCCTGAAACTAATTTAAATAAAGAAACTATAGATCTCTATAGTGAGAATTTTACCTGTTACTGTTGGGCGTGATGATCTGTAAGATTTGTTAATGTCTCAACCAATCTATCTTAGGAGACTGTTCAACCAACTTTTTGCAGTTATAGTCAATTGGGTATTGGCTAATGCCAACATTTTATCTAATCATCCCACCAGCTAATTTCAGATTATTAAATACACTAGAAAGTTCGTCTTCAATCCCAGCAAACTCTAATTCATTTTAGAGAGATTAAGCTCACTGTTCCCGTAGTCTAGAGTTTCTAAGCTTCTGACACCGAGAAATGTTAAAGCATTAGTAAATTTATGATAGATTACTAGAAGTAAAAATAGTATTTTATTTCATGCCGTTTCTGGTCAGTCTGCCTCTGTCTGGAGATGAATGTTTCATTCAAAAGAAATAATAACACGGCCTATTTCCATTGGAACTTTCACCGATATTTTGATATGAAGACGATTAAATTGCATTTTTAATTACAATTTAGAGGTGTAAGGTAATAATTGAAAGTTTATCTATCTACTTAAGTCTAGTAAGTAGATTTCCGGATTATGGAACACCAATTCTTTTATTGCCACTAGACCAAATTAGACTTAGTTCAAATTGCAGTATCCTTGTTATCTGACTTGTTATATCATATATATATATATCTTTTCTATTTGTATTCTGACACGTCCAATGATGGATTTTCGATGCAGTATCTCTGGGATCTTCCTGCACTGTTTCTCACCTATGTACGTGAATATTGCGTTTGATTGTGAAACCTAAGTATCACTTCCACTTTATCTGATAAAATCTTTAAATTTAATCTCGAGGAGATAAGGGAAATAATGAATCATTTGTTTGGATGGAATCGGATAGAAATTTCAGAGCGACTTAGAATATTTTCTTAGAGTGACTGCTTTTTACATCTTGTAATGAGATTATAGTTAGGAGGCTCATCATGTATTCCAGTAATTTCTCCAACTAACTTATAAATTAGCCCGCTCTTAATTCGCCCGATTTTCCCCTGCTTAATCGTTCTCGTTTTATTTACCCTCTATCACTAATCAACTTCATGACTGTAACGGTTTCTGTGACCGTATCCGTCACCTCAATAATTGCTGCAAATGTTTTGATATATTTCGGCAGAGATTATTAATATGGGGATTAGAGTATTTCAGGCTTCCCTTCAAGAGACCAGTTTCAGTATAGCTAAAATTTTTCACCCCAACAATCCTAAGTCAAACTAACGAGACCGAACTAATTAAAGACCTTTCACTTACTAGGTAGCTAAGTTTAGATGATGGATTTTGCAAGTGGTCTGAAAGAAATAATCCGAGTAATGCCTACTGTTTGTTAGAATAAGAGAATGAATGGAAGAATTAGAGGGTACAATATGTGTGAGGCATGATTAATAACAGATAATAAAAGCCAAATTGTATTATTACTACTCCTAGAACTATCAATAAGTGTATTTGAACCATGTAATCATTTCTATATTTCTCATATTTCCATGTGTTGTGTATTTGCTCGTGTGGCTCACATTATGACTTAAGATTTCATTCAAAGTAGCAAAGTAACTACCCTCACTATCTAGACACCAAACTGACTGAAAGGTTAAAATACACGGATAATGGAAAGGGTTCATAAATATGACAAGCACAATATTATTACTTCAATGTCAAGAGCCTTAGTTGCTGCAGCCATGATATATCTAGGCTACACTTGAAGTGTCACGCCTCCGTGATATTTATTAATTTAATTCGGCAAATAAACTGTGATTGGCTGATGGAGGTTGAATCAATCATGTTCGATGAGATAGAATAGGACTTACCAGACAACGAACAAATCTTTGAATCAACCTTATCATGCCGTGACCTTCCACGATGATGATATCGCACTTTCTATGCCTGCCAAGCCATTGTTTCGTCTTCTCATTAATTATAAATTTTCCGATTGGTATGGCGGAGCACGTATGCATTAAATATTCGCAAAAAGATATCATAAATTATAGTAATGGAATTTTTTTCCAAATACGAATTCCTATTACATTAGACAATTTCAGGATAGATATATGGAAATCTGAAACCTTAGAGTGCTGTACATCTTTACTAGTCTCTATTTGCGTTATGATATGTGGTTAATTGATAGGTACTCATAACTATTAGCAGCTTGGTTGAAGTTTCAACAATCGTTGCATTTTAGGTAGAAATTAATCGTGTGTACTTCAGAATAAATCAGTCTTGTATATTCATGTCTCCTCATTTGTGCACCACGTAGGCAGCTTGGTCTAAATAAGCATTCCCTCAAGACCATTTCTTAGATGGGGCAGTAGGCAATGAAAGGACAGAAAGGTTTCTAAGAGCATGTAAGATGGATCGAGAAATTTAGGATACAAGGGGTGAGAGAAATACCGAAGTGCAAATATAAATATGAATAATTGTTAAATATTTTCCTCGACGAAATTAATATTTTATTTCGGTTTTGTCCTATTATTATAGAGATACTGACTATCTCCTAGACTATTTAAGTAAAAAAATATAACTTACGTTACACCAACGAAAACTTGTATTTTCCTCCTTCTTGGCTGGGATATAGGCTTGTAGATTGTAAAAGGAAGCAACCAATTTGTCACAATGATCATTAACTTCTGAACAATCTGACACCTAAAGATGACGTTGGCATCCCTATTGGTCCACGCTCTGTATGCTGGAGTGCGTGGTTTCGCACTGACGGTGAGATTGCTAGCTTAGCCAACTTTCAGTGCTTGGAGGATACTGAGTTATTTAAGTATTGGCTACTTTCATACTTGGTGTTATCAAAGAATAACTGGTTTGTGAAGTACATAATTATGAAAACACAAATTCTCTTTATTTAATGCCGCTGTAATTGTACCATTTCATCAATGAAAATAACGTGCAATAGGCGTATTTTACATCACCCCTCCCTCTCTTTAAATGGCAATACTTCACAATCAACTTGTTTTTGTTCTTGTGGTGGGAGAGCATATATTAATACTTCTTGTCAATCCTATTTTGAGTGCTGGTAATACAATATATCCACCATTCTGGGTTTCTTTTCAGAATATGCGGTATTGTAACTAATCGGCGTCCAAAAATGGCTGGAAAGTTATTAAAGTAAGAAAATGTTATAAATGAAAATATATTAATTAACTGCTCACTGACCACCAGAATAGATATATGTTCCGATGTGGACATGACCAGCCTCCCAGTTTAATCAACTTTAAATCAGCTCTGAGTGGTAAGAAAATGGATTATTCTAGCCGGAGTTTCAGGGACTTTGAAACGTCAAGTCTTGTTATAATAACGAATTAAATCATGCAATTCATAGCCTCTTTTAAGCTCCCTTCATTTAGTCCCTTATTTGAACGATTTTACTGCTCTCTGTGCTTAAATGCTCCCATTGTTAAAAACCCTATTTTTTAAATAAATAGTAATAAAGAACAGGGAGAAAATTTTTTCCGAACCTGGTAGCACATTTTACAGAAACTGCTGGAATAAAATCCACGGTCTTATTTTAAAGACGAACCACCTGTTGTATTTTCACTCATAAGACGTTAGCAAAATTAATTTTCCATTTATATGCTTGCACAAGTCTGACCCCCACATTTACAAGTGTCCCCTCTACCCAGCTCTTTTTCATAATTAAGATAGGTTTAATCCAAGATGAATCTCTCTTAGATATCTCGGTGAATAAAGGCGTGTCCACTGATCTTCTATTCTTCCTTCCTGAGCGTAGTCAGAATTAGCATGGTCAGAAGTTTGAATCGTCTATCGCAATTGGCACTACACATCCGCTGTGGTACAAATGGCCGACATGAGTCCCACAATCGATATATTTAACACTTAAGACTAACGGAGAGATTAACAGATGCAACGGATAATCACCACTAACCAATGTATCGCATTTATTTGTCAGTCACATTTAGGGGTGTTTCATTTGATTCTTGAACTCGACATGTTGGACTATCGAAAATTACTGCCTGCATTTCACTACAGTGGTTAACATGAACGTATACAATGTTAGAAGACACGAGTTCGATACACACTGATGTGCATCCAGAGAACGACACGAAAACCATGCTAGATAAAGGCGATCAGGAGAGGCTCCAAGATCTTATTTCTGTCCAAGGAGTTTTAGGAAACACTTTCTCAATAGGTTGGACAAATAGGCAACCAATGAATGACATAAATCTTCATTCTCTACAGACATCCGTTCAATCAGCATCAACTTGTCGATTCATAACAAGTGACTGCACTTTGAACCTACCTGACATTTTATCCCTTTCAACAAAATTACATAAGCAGCTTCACATAATGCTACAATTAATCAACTATTTAAGTACATATAAACAAAGAATACACATGTAAACGAATGCGTCACAACTAAATATACCAATAATAAAAGAAGCACCCATTAGAAAAAGCTATATAATTCATTCAAATACAAAAGTCGATACACAACCAGAAGGATCTATTGTGCGGCTCTGAAGTGTTTTGCGAGGACAGTATTTCCACGAATGCCTAACTTCATATCTTGTCGGGATCTCCTCTTTAGATCTACCCGACGATCTCTATCTTCCTTGATAGCAAGTCTGGCGATTTCACTTTCACTTAAAGCCACCAGCGCCTTGCCTCCAGGATGCGCTTTCCATGAAAGAGCCGCCGGGCCGGCTCGACTTGTTGACGGGAGTTCTAAATGAGCAAATGGATTTTGGCGGAAAACTGTCTGGAAGTACCGTCTGTGACCGATAGTTCCACCAGAGGGTAAATGAACTTCATAAGTCTCTTGCTCCGCAAACTTGTTCTCTGAACCCGGCTAAAAATAACGAGACAAAATAACGATGAATGACTATCCGCGAACATAAAACATACCAAAACAAGCGTTTTATTTGCTTGATCGCCGCTGTAATACTGACTGTACAATTCACCCCCAACACGAGCAATAGGTGGCACGGCTGTTTCGTTGTCGTCACCAGATTCACCGATCGCCACGAATACCATAACGGGATCTTCGACCCCAGTGTAGAGGAAATTGTGTTCTTTGTCAATCATATGTTTTCTGACTGCACTAAGAGCTTCCTTCCGAAGTTCTGCGGGAGACTTTTTGTGTCTGTCTTGTCTACGACCAAGAAATTGACGACCACAACCAAGACAAGCAAATTCTTCACCAACAAGGCGACCCAAGTTCGCTAGGAGACCTCTAGCATCAACCAGTTTTTCAGGATAGGGAAGAGTGAAATTGTGCCTATTTGTCATGTGCGACAAAACACATTCTACTGCGTCTGGATTGCACTCATAGGTGATATCACAAAAGAAGCAGGACCCAACGGGTAATGATTTTCGAAATTCGCTGACCGAAAATTCCTCCGGATTGTATTCACTTTCTGGTTCGTCCTCTGAATGCGGAATCTCACAGATGACCTTCCTGGGCTCGGACATCTTTTCTCTACAAAACGACAGAGAATACACCTACTTACTATGAACACAAGTGATAAATTAACAATTAGCATTAAATTATTTACGTTTCAACAGATTTCTTTTTCTTTAAGTGCTGCTGGGATGCAATGTGACACTCATAGGCGTTATTAGACTTGAAACTTTTCTTGCATATTTCGCAGTGAAAATACTGAAATCAAAAAAATAGAATCTAACTAATTGCCTCAATAAATGTACAAAATCGCCTATTAATTTTATGATTTACCGTTTTTGTAGACAACTTAGAGGTATTAGCATTATCTAACAATCGAAACTGCTCTTCCTTCTTAAGAAAAAGTTCTTCGGACAATGGTGGCAAGGCGGCGAGACTTCGTCTAAGGTTATAAATATGCCAGTCTGAATGAAGATGTCTTTTTACATCTATTCCGTTCAATTTTACTTGGCAAGTTTGACAAGACATCACACTAGTTTTAAATGTGCGGGCGCGCAGCTAATGTTATAAACAGGTTTTCTATAAAATCTATATTCCGTATAAGACTTATAGTAACTTAACGTAAAGCTAATTGAATTACTTATAAAATTGTTTTGTTGTTTGCATTTAGTGAACTATATTTTCGATATGTCTGTATATGAATAAAAGAAAACTGAATGATCTCTGTGCCCCGTAATAAACGAATGAGATTCTTTAGTACTAAGCCCTAATAATTGTAACTGCCTTTTGATAAAACAGAAAGTCTTCATGGAATGGACGTTGCGGTCACAAGCGTTTGATTTTTAAGAGACTTCTGGTTGTTACACAATTTGAAATTAATCCCCTTGATTAATCGATCTCAAAGTGATATTTCATTAATTTTTAAATTTTGTTGCCGGCATTTTTGGCAAGTTTCGAAAAAAATTTTATAGACATAGTACGATATTGAATGTGGTAAACTATACTTTTAGATATGTGAAATTTAGGACATACTAGTTGTTATTGAAATCATATCATTCTGTCAGCAAGCCCGAGTAGATTACATCTGACTTATCAATCAGAGTTATGTTCTTCAAAATAAGTGTGTAATATGATAAAGATGAATAACATGTTCTATTTAAACTCTACGTGTATAGATGATAAGAAAATATAAAATAAATTGAAATGGCTAAATTGTTGGGGATAGAAAATAGCAAATAAAAAACACAGAGTGTCTTGATTAATTTTTATTCCTTACGACAAAACGTATTTCAAAACACACTAATATTTTCGGTCGTTGCTGGGCCTAATTTGGAGTATGCAGAGAAAGTATCCTTTACCCCGTATTATTATTGGTTTCAGAAATTGTGACTATTTTGTGAGGTTTATAAAGCAACAGCATGGAGTTTCGGGATTCTTAGGAAGAGGGTGGTAACACGTGTTTAAATAAATCTCCGCTGAATCCGTTTTCAGTTTGAAGGTTAGGGCAGCGTACAGAGAACGAGATTTTTTCCATAGGTGCACCAAGATTTGGACACCAGTGTGAGACATCGTCTGGTGCCTAAAGTGTAAAGGGTTATAAACCTCTTCTACTATTTTCTCTCCTTGTGACACAGGAAGTTGCCATTTTATATTGCCAATAATTTGCTCATCCAGACTACTTAGATTAGGCGGAGAATATCAAACCTAGATATTAGACTACGACAACGGTCCTCAAATCGAGTAGAAGAGAATTGGATGACATTTTTGTGCGTGATGATTGCTAGTGATGAACAACAGTGGTGGTTGTAACAGACTTAATCCCAGGTCACCTTGACCGTGATTCCACCAGGATAAGAGATTCCTCGGATAGTTCCAACAGGATTGAGATCAATGTGAGATCAAGGAATGTTAGTTTGAGAGGATATAAGATCCTGTTGATAAGAAAGTGCAGCCCCGCCTGCATTTTGTGCAACCACTTTTGACACTGTTCCCTCGATCTGAGGAACTTATTTAGCAGGAACGATTCCCACGCGTTCTTTATATTTATCATCCACCAGTGCCGGAAAATGAGCTTTTGTTTGGCTCTGATGTGGTTGCACTTACCAGGACAAATTTGAAAATTCGATCTTGGAAGATGCAAAAGTACAATAACCTTCTTAACGTCCCTTGATTGGTATGGTGATCAAACAAATAGGATTTCGAGACTGACTGTTACATGGGTACGGTAGGCTCAGAATCAGGTCGAGCTGCAATGACTCCTGGTATGGAAGATCCATCGAGTGCGTGAGATTGGTTACTGTTACACTATCCCTGGACGATGAGTGCACCTAGAGAGAGGTGCAATCGGAGAGTATAATTTTTTGGAAAATTTGGAGAAATAACGATTTTAGATGTGCCAGAAACATCAGAAGACATTTTAACCTCAATTTTTGCAGAAAGGATCTTTATTTCTGTGGATGAATTCCCAAACATTTTATAAAAAAAATTGGGAAATCAATTGTTTGCTGAGAAGCCTAATACTTTTTTGCTTTCGGCATTTTAAAATAAGCAGAGATGATAAAAAACCGCAACAGTCAACTGGAGATATAATAATTAATGTAACTGTGAAAAGGATCTAATTTTATTTCCATACATTTAAAACTAGTGCTTTCCTTTTCCAGCCCATTTCCTCCATTTTGCCTAACGGCTTATAGGTTTGCTCTGCAGTTGTTTGATTTAATCTTAAACACTTTCGCACCCCTTGTTGTTAGATGTTGAATAGTTTCTATCAGTTCATTCGCACATTTTATTCAGCCTCTCAGATTGTTTCAAATACATCGAAACCTGCCCGTAAGTTTTAATGGAAGAGAGATTCCTGGCTTTAAAGTAGTAGCATCCGCCTTCTTTAATAGCGTCCTTGAAGGAGTAAGACTTTTGCTTTCTCAGATAATCTGCCATACGATAACTCATAAAAATCATTGTACCTTTTAAGCCACTTTTTTCGTTTGACAGTTGTAGATAATCTTCCAGTCACAATCCATTAATCTACCTGGGTCTATACATTAATTACCCTAAATTAGCAAATGAGCTAATTAATTTGAACTAGATTTATTAGAATTGCGCCATAATCTCTCAAGTTAATGCAAGTTGTTCCTTTAGAAATATTCATTCATTTCTCGTTGAATAAAAAATCCCACAAACACTGCTCCTTTCTAAAGCCAACAGAATTTTATTTTGTTTTGAAATCAAGTGAAAGGGATGAAGGAAATGAAACTTTCTCATTCTATTTTGCGCGTTAGTTTATTCCACATACTTGGCATTGAGATTATTGAGACTAATGAACAACGCAAAGATGAGCTGCGTAAAATCTTTTAAAAAGAGATCATTTTTGCCTACAGGATTAAAAAAATATTTGATAACTCCCACTTTTATGCAGGCGCATCCAAGATGACTACTTTTCACAACTATTATGCATACTCAAATCACTTACGGATAAGAATGTCTTCAAGTAGGAAATTACTTGTCAAATGAACAGCGGACAAACAGTTTTCACCTTTTCTATCCGATTAATATTAAAGGGCTCATTTGCTGACCTCAATCTTGACCGACTATCCATTTATCTGTGTGCAATAAAAATTCTCTCAAGACACAGATTGAACTAAATGAATGAATATATTCATTCTATTTGACGATTTCTCATTTAAGTACATTTGAGGCTGGTAGTTAGATGACAGTAGGAGTACTATTCGAATACTAATATATTTTGACATTATATTATTTCGTACAGGTTTTCAAAATCAGTCTTTCTATCAAGCTCAATCATGAACTAATTACTTCCGAGGTTTCCATGTAGCTGATGGAAAATTTCGCTTATCGCCACTCCATTATGCATACCTGTTTGGATGGTTTAAGGATCGCTTGTGGTTAAACTGTTAATTTTCCGGCAGGTCATATGACAAATTTTATCAGACAGACGTTTTCTGCTAAAAATTTAACGCTTATTTGTTTCCTGCTTTACAACCCTACCATCATTCTTCGATCAGTGTCCTCATTAGACTTTAATCCACCATCATCTTCCACCAGACGACAGACAAATATAGATAAACCGTAAAGAAGTACCGGCTCGGTAAATGTATCCAATAACTTTGCTCGGGTCTCAACCGATATTAACGTAAATATTAGAGTAGGTCTAAGTTTCACTAGCTGGTCTTCTCGGAAAAGATGAGATATTAGCAAAAGCACCGTTTACCAAAAATAATTACCTCTAAATCCTCACACATAAAGAGACGGTTAAAACAACTCAAAAGGAAGGTAGGTAGATGTTCGGTGGGAAATAAGACGAAAGTTAGATGATGAGTACTACAAAGAATCCCATTTCTCACATCAACCTCACCTGTGAGGTTACCTAAAAAGGAAATTGTGTGTATTGATGCACGGTCTCATCGGCTCTTTGCAAATGAAAGTGAGATAAGAAGGCGTTGACGGATCGATCACAGCAAACCCAAAAATGATCACCCGGCAGGTAGTCTTTTTTGTCCAGTAGATGGGTGCTACGGGAATTATGCGAAAAGAGTCGTATGAAAACTTGTCATCCAGATTTCCCTTTTGAAGTGCAAGATGAAGAGAAAGGATAAGTCAGGAGGGACTTCAACATGACCCGATGATTCTGGGGTTCATTGGAGTAGGGTACGTCTGAGTCCCCGACTCCCACTTTTACTACCTACTCTACAATTTCCTATTAAAATGTGAAAATAATCCCTCTATATGAACTTTCACTTGTTATGCATTTGGAAGTTTCCCATGATGAAAAATTGTCAAGTATTTTTTACCTGAAGAGAAACTTAGATACGAGGATGAAGTTATATAGAATGTTAGGCTCGGAAACGTTAGTCCGATCTATTACAGCTGGCAATAGCTATTATACTTTCAACTGTTGCATAAGAGATCCGAGTTCACTCAAGTAGAAATCTACAAATCATTATTAATTTGAACGTACCTAAACACATTCGGCCTTGTGACGTTTTATTCCCCTATCTGCATTTCGGATTGACTAAGATCATCCAATTAGCACTTATCTCTCCCAAACGTAAATTTAATTGTTAGCTAATCAAACTCCAACTTATCAAAACACAAAATCCTGATTTCTAAATGCCCATTCTCACTCCATTTATTGTTTCCCCATCTTAAAAAATCAGGATAAAGACATAAATGGAACAAACTCTGACCGCAAAAATTTCACAAAATCAGGATTTATATGCGCACTAATTTGATATTTCTTGATTTGTAGAAAAGTATATGGTAGAAATGACGCTTTTGTTAGCCTTTTTTAATTAAAAAAGAGTTATTTCATTTTTAAATGCTGCACTTTGAATTAATTTAATTGAAGGCCATCTATTTTACTATTCCTATTTGTTAACTTTATACATTTCGTCATGGGGAAACATTTGAAGTCACAGATGGTATTTGAGTTTCACCAAAATCTCATAATGAAACTAAAATTTATCGGATCCTCCTGCGTTTTATATAGTTTTGCTTCTTTGCCTCATGATATGGTTCATTTCTCTTTTCATTGGTAATTTGTTCTGGATTTAGATGTTGATCACCTTAATAACGTTTCCGCATTTCTCAATTTTGAATTTAGAGACATTTTAATGACGCAGTTTCTGGATCTTGAAAACCATGTCTGATTTACAAGTATTGTTTGACGTCTAAATGCCAAATACAAGGGCTTAATTGACCATTCACAATCTTTGACATAAATATTGGTTTAGGTATGGTTGCAGATTAACACTGTTGTGATTTACAACATCTGAGACCAAAAAGCAGCTTTTAAGGATTCGATCTATGTCCAAAAGACCGTAAATACATTTCAAGGAAAAGGCATTGATATCTCCACGGAGTCAGTACCTCTCAGCCATTTCACACAAATACCAGGGGTGTCTAATGATAACAGACTTAAAACTCCCCTAAATGCTGTGAGAAGGCTAATTGTAAGACAACGGCCTCGAACTTCAAATAGTAATGCAGTTGACTTGATGATTCTTCTTTCTTCCTATTCTCTGACTTCCACATCTACTGCCCAAATATTCCCTCTAAGGGGGCTATCCCTTCCTAGGAGTTTGAATGGTGCCCATGATGAAAATATGAAAGATTATTTTGTTCGACCATTGAAAATAAATAAAGGAATATACACGAAATGATTAGATGCCCGGTTAGTTGATGCTGTGAGATTGAATCCCTTGAGAACGAACGTAGAAACTCAATAAACTATAATTTATTAGTGTGGTGATGAAATTTGTTAATTTTTTCAGGTTCGTCGAAGGTATTCTATTCAGCTTCTTAACAGTACCAAGCTAAAAAACTTTTTAACTCAAATGTTGTAACTGAACGTATGAACCTATAATCAAATGCGTGCTATTACCAAGCGCCGCATTTTGAATTGCGCTGGAGGTCGACGTGATCGTGACGCTAAATGTGGTATTTTGGATTATCCCCTATGGCTTAACTGATATTTACATAATATCCATGAATTCAATTAAGCACACCGTAGAATAGAATGGCATTGGGGATTGAAATAATACTCGGTAATGGTAATACATAATTGAGTTCATTTTGAGTGACCACAGCTTAGAGAGCCCTGCTAACCTGAATTTTCATCTATCTCATCTTTATTATGCTGAAGCTGTAAACTGAAGGAGGTTACTTAAATTCATTTGCCTTCTCAACCACTGGAAGAAACAAAAATTGAAGCAGGAAGACTCACCTTGCTTGATTAAATATTACCGATCAGTAAGTACTGAATATCATTGACGGCATTTGCTGCGATCCAGGTGGCGAATCGTGAAATTTGAATTTCGAAAAGTGAACTGCCCACTGAGTAAGTATTTTACAACCCGAGTCCAAAAATCAAAGGAATTGAGACTCGTTGATACCTTGACGTTGCTCTCAGCATCTTTTTGATCTCCTCCCCTTTATAATTTGTTGAACTTACCGTTATTCAATGTCAGTTGCTTCCTACTACTATAAATGGTACATTATTGCATTAATGAGGGTAATAATAATAGGAGGGCGTGTTGCACTTCGAGATGCATTAATGACGCTTCACAGACAAAGGGATTCATACATGTTGCATAGTTCTTTATATTGGGAATGAAATAAAACCACTCTGGCCAGTTGACCAGTAATGAACATGGGGAAGTAATTACACACGTAACCTGATAACTTCGACCGCACACGGAAGGACCATGAGACTATGAACAAATTGGTCACAACATGGATCTGATGGTGCACGACATGCAAGGGACAAAATGCGATTAAGGCGGCATTAAATTAATGGCTTAAATCACTACAAAAAATTTACGGTCAACAGTTGAATTTTCCACACTATGTGTAACTCCAGATTTCACCTTTGGTTGCAGTGAAAAAATATTCAAACAAATAAGGTGACTCAAAAAAATGTACCATCTAAAACCATAGGAGTACACAGCAGCCAACTGCGATATTAATGACAATTTCAGAAAATGCCGACAAGATATTTTTGTGTCCAAGTTCACTTGCATCTATTTTTATCTACTATAAATAGTAATATATTAGAGTAGAACGGGACTGCTTGATGCTAAAAATGGACCTCTGGAGTAACGACACGGCGGCAATGAGGCCTTTGAGATAAATGTCTGATAACGGGCCGCCACTACCACGATTAATATTGACGACCTGATGACACGTGAATTAATAATGAAATGCTATACATTTTGCAAAAAGTGAGCCACTAACCATCTTAATGGAGATGGTAGTGAAAAAGCTAAGCAATAGTCATGACTTGATTGAGATTTAAAAACCTTTATTTGAATGTGCTATTATTATTAATAATATTATCGGTGCACTTTAAGTGCAGTCTGTCGAACTCCGCTATATTAGAATCCTGTTAGCTCGTATCATCCTGCTGTTAGAATTAAAATGTGTACAAAATGAAAATCTTAGCTTATACCTAGTTCTAGCTTTATAACCTTGAAGATGGAGATGATAATAATACTCAATCTGTTTAATAGGTAAGATTCGGTGTACGCTTTTTTGCGTTCTCAGATGAATTCGTACGGATTTATGAAATGCGAGTTTATTAAAACGCATATAAAAGCAAACTTTTGATCTTGGAAACCGAAGTCAGGTTTAGTTTTTATCCAGTCACTGTCAGAGTTTAGTTCAGACCAAATGGAATGCTCTCAAATTATCTCATGAGATGATGATTTTAGTGACAATTAAGTGATAACTGCAGAGAGAGATATACAACTATCTCAGTCTTAAGACGGTAATATTAAAATTTTGAGTTTCTTTATACTCATTAAATAAAACTTATAAATCTATTTGTTCTTTATCCGGATGAAATAAATGGGATAAATATAAGAATATGTCAAATCATAAAAGCAACAAGTATTTTGTAAAATAGGGATGCAAAAGCAGAAAAGGACTGAATTGAAATTCAATGCTAATTACGTACTTTCAAGAAAGCTCGGCCACTTTGTCAACCGATGTCTCACGGTCTTTTAAAATGAAATGGGGTGGTGATAACAGAGTGATGAGCGACCTGTTATTAAAATTGGATATCTGGATGTTACGAAATTAAAATTTAACGATGATCTGAAATTATTTCAAGTTGACTCCGTTCACTGCGGTGAATGAGATAAGAAATGAATATTTACAAAGATTAACGATGCTTAGGAAATGCATTCTTGAGAACAGACAAATGACATAATGATTATGACAGTTGATAGAAAACCCTACGAAGTATTTTCTGGACATCCAAATGAAGTTTGTAGGCGTCGTATAGATTAATATGTTTCTGCACCTGGGAGTGCAACCCCGCCATCGTAACCATTATTGGCTAACCAAGCTGTTAATTAATTACGATACGTAGTGTCTCTAATCGACCTGTAAGGACATTTCATGCTGTGCGATCTAGTTCACTTATATCTGTTCCCCTTCAGATTCCCCTTGTCGGCCAAATTTCCTAGTTTGTTTTGTTAGTTTCGATGATTAGTCATCTCAACTGACGTGTTGATTTTTCTTCTGCTTAGCCATCCTCAAATGGTTTAACGTTTTATGTTACATCACACTTCATAATGTGCATCAAATTCCCCCTGACGTCCTGGAGTAGTATTTATGCCACATACTACTTCACATCTCAGAGTACCAAATAAGAAGGCTGCATAAATTGCATTTCGTCACCCAATATCTGGTATGATTCATGTTTTATGCATATTTGACTAAGCTGCCGTTAGAAAGAGAACATGAATTACGTTGGTTGGGGTTTAATGGAACGTAGGTGGAGGGAAATAATAAGGCAATAAAGTGTACCTATTTTTGATGTGCACTGCCTGTAAAACAACCGGTTCTTGACATACGATGTACTTAAAACATTCCACCCTAGTACAGAGTTCGATCGATGAAGGCACGAAATCGAGAGAGCATCCAAAAATTCAAATGGCTATTCACTAATTTCTTTTCATCACTAAAATAAGTCTCTGAATTACTCTGATGTAGGGTTTTTTTATTGTTAGATATTTATGGTATTATAATCATTGTGCTTCATTATTGTGTTCCATTGAGAATTTTCATATTAAGTAGTGTTGATTTTTGCGATCGCAATTTGGCAGGACTATAGTTTGCCAATTAGTCTACCATGTATCGTACATCCTGAGGGCAGTAATAGAACTAGTATAGTAGCTAGAATCCGGACATCAGAAAGAAGACATCTGGACAGAAGTCGTCCAGTTTTAATTATAAAGTAAAGATCACGAAAAGTATTCCCTCTAAGCGGGGGGTTTATAGAATCGCATCTGTAGGAGTCATCGACCTTTCAGTGTATCTGGGGTAAATATAGTAACATCAACAGCAAATATGGGAATTAGGTTAAATAAACATAGATCGGAAGAGAAACCGACAAAAGTCTGCAATTCATGACAGTTCGGGACACCATAATACGTAAAAGCTTGAAAATACATTATTACACGTGGACCTCTTTTTCTTATTGGCTAAATGGATTCTCCCCTCTGTGATTTAGACGCATGTTCTAGAGAAGCCGTACCTAATAAATGTGTCCGCCTTAAAGTGTACAGAGAAATAGTTAACTTTACACGTTTTATGAATATGTTCATTTTTCCAGTATAACTTTTTTATGTTTGACAGAAATCATTATTTTTCACGCACGTAAAAACTTACTTTTAACAAATAAAGGGAGAAATTTGACCTTTTTTGAGAAGTAATGTCACCTGGTGAATTTGGTTAGTTTATTTATTCTATTTGAAATAAACTACGATTTTACCCATTTCACTGTAAGTGCATTACACATAAGTATTACAAGGCTACATGCCTTAATTCCCTCATAGAATTCGACTATAGCACAGGCCGAAAGCACAATTGATCAAGTGATCTCCATTGCGAGCTCCTCCAAATATCATTTAATGATCTCATTAAACTATCGAATATCCCAAAACAGTACTCTCAGGGTTAAGCATAAAGCATTTACCTTGTACAGGTTTCGCAAAAATTCTCTGGTCCGATCTCTCAGTTCTCTTCCTCTCTTCTTTCTCTACCTTTTTTTCTCTCCCACCACCAACCTATGGTTTACAATTAGGAAAATCGGTTGTAAACTAACCGTATCAGAATCTTTATTTAGGGTTATATCTTTTTATAGTTTCGTCTTCCTTCATCCTTTATACTCTAAAAGTCATTTCTATTATCAAGTCTCCCACGTATGGATCATAAGTAATTAAAATTCTTCACGCGTGGTAGTTTAATTGGACCAATTAGTTTCCACTCCTACCATCACCTGATGTCTTCTAATTGGGAGATGTACTATACCTGCACCATGTTTGATTCGCATAATTTTTTAAATTGCATTTACAACAAATGATTGCACATCATCAACCGACAGTTGTATTTAACGGTCTTCCGATTTTGTGGTACCACGCGTACAAATGATCAGGCTGACAAAATCAATAATTCACACAAAGCCATACTTTCATTCATATGAAAATAAAAGCGGAAAATCAAAATTTGTTATGAGTACAAGGCAAGTGTATTTATTTGATGAGTGGACAAAAAATGACTAAATTACCAAAATCATTAAATTCACCAAACAATAGTAATAGTCAGTAAGAGAAAGGGAAAAAAAGGACTTAGGCTTTATGATAAAGCAGAATACTTGACAGAACCCAAATTTAAATGAAAACAAAATTTGTTTTTCTGAATCATAAGCTGAAGTCCTTATATCTCCAATCTTTCACATTAATATACCTTTTTCCTGTTAAAATTAAAACCATCGAGTAGTTCTCAATTACTTTATAAGGCTTACCTCTTGGATACTGCAATATAAAACCATGTTTTCTTTTAGGGAGCCATGAAGTTAAGACAGACCTTGCATTGCAGTCAGGGAAAAAAAAATAAATTGCTAAGGGTGGCGGCTTTCAATGGTCCATTTAATATCTGTTCAATTTACGTTTATTACACAACCTGATTGAACTTGTAGGGGCCGAAAGAACCGTAAATTGTCGAATACCCGGTGTGGCATCCAAACAAGCAGAACCTGGACGTAAATTAATGTTCCAGTCTGGCCTCTATTGTCTTCAATCAGATATTTACGTCTAGTCACATGAAAATACCTTTTAAGAATTCACCAATGTGAGATTTGGCGAACTCGCATTCTATCTCAGTTTAGTTCCGAATACGTTGCAGCCTAGAATTCGACGGACCTACATGTTTTACTAAGACATAGTAGGAAAAGAATCTGATATCATCATTCTTTGACATTGAAATTTGTCGCTTTGGAAATAACAGTTAATAAGTAATAAAAATCTTTGAAACAGTTAAAATGAAGATACTGGCAAGTTTCATAATTCTTTTGAATCCGAATTAACAAACTTAAAGTTTTACCAGGTCAAAAATAACAACATTTTCAGGCAGTATCCAGGGCCAATAATGATAGAAAATCATTTTCACTTTTTAATTGTCCTCAGAATTTCATTCATAATCCATTCCCATATAAAATAATTAATTTTATTACTTGTTTTACTTCTTTTAATGAATACTAATCTGTCAACTTTACTAACCTCAAATAATTGTTCCTCCTCTTGCAATAACACAAAAAAGAGTATTCATTCTCACAAAGTAATTTATTTGTCAATCAACGAGTGAATATTTCTGAGCTATGTTCCATATTTTTCCTGTTCATCACGCTAAAGTGGAGGCCGTTCAGGCAAATCCGTTTGGCCCATCGCTTGACGCAGGCACACTGATAGAATTCGATTCTCCGATTCCAGTGTCGACACTCTTTGCTGCAACTGGAGAAGCATGTTCATTTGAACTGACGGTTGCAAGCAGGGTGAAGCAACACAGGATCCACATCCCGAACCAGAATGAGAGGTCGACTGTGAAGATATGTAGAGGTGGTTACTCACTTCAGGAAGTTGTAAAAGGGCTTGATTCTGGATTTCTTCATCCTGGTCTTCTTCAGGGATGCTGAATTGAACTGGAGCTTGCTTTAAATCATTCTCTGATTCCGGACGTCCCACGGGAGTGGCCGCTCTTTCAAAACGTATTTTCGGAATCGTGTTATTAGCAGGATCTAAAGGTATTTGGAATGGGACCTCCTCAATTGAATTCTGTGGTCGAATGACGGCTGCTGTGATGGCTCTTCGATGAGTCTGACCGAGTGTTTCAAGTGTCTCTCCGTAATTACACTGGAGGGAGAACTGACGATGAAGGATTGGAGCAGCTTTGGTGGGGCAGCTATGATCGAGGGATGTGTGGCGATCACTGCCATTATGGCCACTATATGGGATAAAAGAAGAGTTTGCGGAAAGGGCAGATCGGCGTCGCTTCAGTCCCAAAAGATTGGAAGGTGGGGGAGGTGGAGGTGGTTGTTGAGGAAGTTGTAGAGGAAGGGGCAGAGGGAAAGGCGATCGTCGGGAAACAGAAGACGCTGAGGAAGCGCTTCTTCGAGGGCGACTTTGCATTTCCATGCAATTCATTTCACCTAAACCGAATAATGCATTTGATTATTGTGTAACAATTCGACTCCAACTTAAATTTAATGCAATTTTAAATCAATTAGTTAATTTAAATATATAATAGAATAATGATAGTCTTACACTGACTCAATTGAATTATTAATCGAAAGAGGCAGCACACAGCTGATAGCTGTACAAAAAGGCGTCTTAATTATAAGATCTCTTACAAATCATAACTTCGAAGAGCGATTATGAACGAGAAATGGAGGTATTTTAATTCCAGGAACCGCTTTAGATATAAACGCTAAATTAGGCGTTTTGACTTTATGCGATAATATTATTTCATTTCGTGAAGGAGCACCGATCTTATAGTGATTGGAATCGGGAAAGCAAAGTTCAAATTCACAATGGTGATGTTTTATTTAAAGATGAGCTATTTCCACGCATTTGTCTCTGAGTCGTCCATCACCTCTATCAATATACGGGCGCACGCCGCTCCTGATAGCTAGACAATTACTCATGCATAAAGATTGTCATCAGTCTGGTGAAGTTTTGATCTCCAAATGCCAAAAAAATGAAGGCAACTAGTATTCAAATATACGGTCATTGCTGGATTAATAAAGTGCCTCGAAGTAACCACACTTTGCCATAGAAACCCCTCTCTCCAAGTCTGATTCCAATGTGGCCAGGTGATCAAAGTGGTAGAAAATAGACTTGCAAGCCTTAATACGGCGTAGAAAAGTATTAATTAATAACAGATGACATAAAGTACTTACCAATGTTTTCACTGGACTGACCAGGGCTACGACAAACACTGAGTCGGTCAAAGGCGACTTTCTCCAACTTTTGTTTAGCAGAGGGATAGTCGTTGAGCACATCCCAGAGGTCTTCCTTTGAGAGACAGAAAAGATCAGAGTAGCCGATGGATCGTACAGACGCTGTACGTCGATTGCCCACGTTGCCCATGTTGAGAATGGAAATCTCGCCGAAATAACTTCCTGGTCCCAAGCTGGCTAGAATTGTCGTCTCATCAGGCGCCAATACGTCCAACTTTCCTTGACTTACGAGAAACATTTCCCTTCCAATTTCTCCTAATGATTAAAAATTAGACGACTTTATTCAGAAATAATAGACCTCTTTTGGGAAAAGCTCAATTTATCGTAATTTTGTTGACAATTAGAAACGTTCATTTCTGCGGAGATTGGCAACGACGTGGAGAATGATTAATGGGGGTGGGCTGAGGACTTGCGCGATAATCTTCTACAGGGGGGTTGGATTAAGATAATTTGTAAAACGCAGTGTAAAATAACGTTGATATTTGCATGACATCAGTTCTGTGTTGTATAATGAATTGAGACCTTCATTTTACAATCACAGCCATATAAACAGTGTGGGTTTAAACTTCTCCCCCTAGCAAATTGTAAAATGGGAATCCTCTATTTTGGATAACACCGACAAGAATCTATTTATAAATCAGTTCTGATTGATAATATCAATGTAAATATTTCGCTTGAAAAAGCGTGAAAAATTGTCACAATGAACCAATTTAAGTAATACATTTATGGTAAAAGGAGGTAAACTCTTCGCATTTTATACACAAATATTTTTTACTCTTTCCCCCTTGGAGTTACTTTCAAAAATCTAGTCAACTGAAATAAGTACTTCCTCAAAAATATAAATTTAATCAAATAATATATATCGCATATCTGCAGTTTGTTTACTAAATGAGTTTCAATAGCAAAATTCCAAAAACTAGGTATAGCCCTACTCCTATTCATGCTCAGTCCCTACACTAACAGCCACCAAGATTCCAAGGAGTAAATAATAATAACATCTGGATGTATGTTTCGTCACAATTTTACCTGATTCGATTCTCCCAGGATTTGGTTTGACTTCAGATAATCAGATACATCTTAAACATCGTCTATTCTAGAATAGCGTCTTGCAATATTTTATAAAAGGTAGCGACGTACTTTTACAATTATTAAGAAACTCTTGCACCGGTAATTCCGATTGTCTCTTACATTTTGACATTAGGCACATAAAAATAAATCTTATTTAATCGTCACCAATAGTTACTGTTTTCATTTATGAAACATCAAACCAGTGCAGCATGGATACAGCCATTTAGAGTAACTAAAACCTGGCTCAATAATTTGATAATGGTATCAATTCACCAACCACAAATGTCCGAGGGATCGCACAAAGGAGTTAAACAAACTTTGCAAGGAAGACATCGAAATTTGTGAAGGAATGCCACACATATCTGCTTTAAAATATGTATCATAATGTTTGAACCATCTTCGCTCGTATCAGCCGCTGCCACCGAGTATTTCTCCATATGACTCGACCAACCACTCAAATCGATCAGATTGTTGATGCTTACGTTCAGGAAAGTGGCAATGAAATTCGGAAGTTTGAAATTTGTTTTATTATCGTATGATGCAATTGATAAAAAAACGAAAATAAGCTCACTGAAAGAAATCTTTTAATAACTCTCAGATTTTGTTTTTCTTTATAGTTTGCTGAACTATTTTACTTCTCTGCGTATACAAATGTCTTTCCAGTAATAAAATTTGGAATTTTTCGACTGAACTTTGGGTATTGATAATAATGTTTGTTAATGAGACTAAGGGGTGATCTTTAATAGTTATGATTTTGAATTTTAAGTTACTCCTTTTCAAAATTTGGGAGTAGGCTATTGGAAAAAAGTAATTTCAGATGTCGGAAAGTCTTCAAAGGATCCTCGTGTTTGTCAGCGTTCTGCAAAAAAGGCCAGTTTTATGAATGAACATATTAGCCTTCATTAATTTCTTTCATATTTGTATTTGATATTGCAACTTCTTTAGAGCACTAAAAATTGATGGGCTTTTAGTGTTAGAATAAGCCGATGGTGTCAGCATTTGGCGGGATTTCCATATTATTAAGTTTCCAGCAGAAAACTTTGAGAAGCTAATGCTCATCCCAGTGCTGCACTACTGCGAATCCCAAAGTGTTTGATTAGTAGGCCGGGCATTCTTGCCTTCATTTATTATTTTCTTCTAGTCAGTAGAAATGACATCAAGGTCTCGCTGGAGAGCTTATTTACCACAAAGAACGAACAACAGAACGGCATAACTGAGATCAGCTAGCTACTGCAATATCACTGAGAATGGCAGTTATTTATCCATTAATATAGGGATAAATATCTTCTTCAAATCACCTTTTGGTTAGGAAAGATGAATCTAATAATGCTTTCTTTGCTGTATGCTTAAATAAATATTAACGCACCCAGCTAAGCACTTTGTGCTTTTCCAGCTAAAAATCGAACAATTTTAGGAAAAAAAAGATATTTTCAAAACACAAACTAAAAGGAAATCTGGACCAGTTTAGTGAAATTCAACTCCACTTTTTGTTTAAAACCATATCGATTGGTACGAAACGGTATCTTTCTAATACTCAGTAGTTATTTTCATTTTCTACTTTAGTATTGTTTTGTAATAAGCGTGACTGTTTTAACCTAAACTTCATGCTAAAATAATATGACTAAATGTAAAAGGAATTTAAAATAAGTTCGCATTTTGTGTTCTTAAGAAAAGAAAAAAAGAAGTTTTTCATTTTCCTACCTCGAGTCGCCCTTTCAATACCTTCTCGGTATAATAAAGTTACCCCAGACGTTTTTGGATGAAATTTTTCTGGGGTTGAGAACTCTGACAACTTGGCTAACTGAAAAAGTCATTCTTGTCACACCTATTTCTTGCATTAACTCAAGATTAAATTCTAATGGAGAGCATCGTTTTGCAAATGTTAATTCGGACAACAGACACTTACAAGGAGTTGAGCTATTATTTGAATCATAATAACTTAAAACAAAATACCGAAATTAAAGCACTAATAAGACACATCTATAGACATGTAAATTACAATTTTGTTAGAAGACATTCCAGGCACAACTTCAGGGGATTAAGCGATTAGATGAACTAAGAGTTAGGATAAAAAGAAGTGGATATTTTAGAGATTTAGCGATGTCTTAATTTATATAAAATAACGAGGCAACGGAAGTCACAAAGAAGGATATCAACGGATGATATTGTTTATTAGAAATAGTTTATTTCGATAATGAAAATTTTTACCATTCCAATAATGCAGGACAGATGCATTTTAAAATTAAATATGAAGTGCCTAGTTTTATTGTTTAAATTTTCTCATTCATTGTCACAGGTTAATCCGAAATTGAAGTTCGAGTACTTTAATCCTACAACTTGAAACCCAAAACTGTGGCAGCGTAAACGCGTGAAGAATCTATTTCTGTTCTCGCTCATCAAGCTGCTGGAGACCTCTCCGATCAACAAGCTCCCAGTATTAACAAATATAATCAAATTTGACACATTATAGGTGAGCTATCACTTAATACTTGGCCCATTTTTGTATCCGCCGAAACAAGTGCATTCAACCTCTCCCCCCATTTCGAAATTAGGATAAATTGAGACAGACCGTTAAGCAATTAGCAACTTAATACAAAAATATTTACATCACTAAATGAAAACTAATTATTTGGTTTCTTTACGTTAAAAGGCACAATTTATTTCTACAATCAAAGGGAAAGAGAAAAATTTCAGTTGAGATATTTTAAAATTAAATTTTGAAAATATTAGAAGGTGGTCGAGAAATGAAAAGCATTAAACTATATTTTACTTATTTTTCCAAGATTTATTTCTTTTAGGAAAATTTTTCCTTTTGAATTAAGAATGGACATATGATAAAATCGGTATTTATGAAAGAAAAGTAAATTCTTCATTCACTATTTTTAACCCAATCTTTGATAAGCGAAAATAGGTAAAATTAATTTTTACTTTTACTTTTACTATCATCTTTGTGAAATATCATGGCTTAACTTCTAATAACCTGGATTTGGACAACCATACGAACCTGATTAATTGAAATGAACTAACTAGCACATTTAACTGATGCGCAAAATATCAATGGGATCATTACCAGATCACTTTTGCCACTGAAACCATCAGATGTCAAAATTCATGCCCACTTTATAGCCTGACAGTCTGACAAAGGTGACAGTCAATTGTCAACTTTTAGAAAGTTAGACACATTAACCTGACCTCATTTGCATGACACTGTGAAAATTTTACCTATAAAAATTACCCATCTCTTAAAAGGTGGAGGGAATTATGCTGTCAAACGAAAATTAGATTGACGTTATTAATAATAATAATTAGTAAAAACAAATTACTAATTGGAGGTAGTGAAATAATACTAAAATTTATACATGCTCCTCTGATATAATATTTATATTAATATTTTTTATCAAGAGAGCGCACTTTTACAATCCAATTCTTAGGAAGAGATAAAACCGGTTATTGAAACTACATTTTGTGATCATTCCGTTTATTAATGGGAAAAAATATCGTCAACATGGATTTGTTAGCTTTGTAATTTAATATACGCTTCCTTATTGACGCATATCATCATGCCATTCAGACACTATATTTGCCTAGCTGATACTCCATGACGGTATGTTTGAAATAACAGGATTGGTATTCGATTAAAATTCATAACACTCCGCGATACAGCAATCGTATTAATTTTGACTACTTCCTTGCCAAACTGTCTGTAGATTCATGTCCTCTTGCACCGCATTCCATTTCTCAAACGTTATTTAGTTTAAGAAGTAATCATAAAGTTATGGAATTAGAGTTTGCAGGGGTTTTGACCAACAAATAATCCTTACAAGCAATTAAACACCATCAATCAAGTGAAAGCCCAACTTTTTAACATTAATCTCAGAAATGTTCATTTTTACTTGAATGCTAAATGAAATTCTACAAACAATTTTGTTCAGTTAAATGGAGAATATAAAAACGCTATTGGAAAATAACGACGATTAATAATACAATAAGCGAATTTCTATCAACTGGTGCTACATTTTTCAGAAAAAGTGGCTTTTTGGTCTATTTGTTTTCATAATGCCTGATCATTTCGCAAAATTGCGATCTATACACATTGTCATTTTTTCCCCCCAATTGCATTAACGTTAGTATTTTGAATATTTGAAGGATCCAAGGTAATAAGAGGAAGAAGAAAGGCGTTTAAGGTTATAAAGCAGAAAAACAACTAAGCATTCTTGACCATACGTCTCCAGGGCAAATTCAACCAAGTTCGCCAGATCGTTCTTCTCATAACTTAAAGCCATATATAGATTAGTCGAGAAGCTAAAGTGAAAAGGGGTAAAATAAATGGTTCAAATAAAATAACAAAAAATAAGCCAACTTTTCCAAAATTGTTGATTTGGTTGTTGATCGTGTAAGCATGTAAACAATAACAAGTATTAAGTAGCTGTTCATTGACTCTGTAAAATGAAGAAATGTTGAGGTTGCACCTGTTGCAAAATAGGGCGTCTGGTATGCACAAGAAAGGAATAATAAAATCGGTAAAGATGAAGACTTCTCAAACCTTATTTCGGACTCTTTACTAGTTACAGTTTGCGTAATTTCTCTCATTGGAAGATTCAAATCGTCCAAATTATCCAGAGCTTTAAATAACGAATTGAATTGCGCCTATTTTGAGCGAAAAAACTAAACTTAATAAATTAAATTTAAAAATACAAACATATTTAGTTAAAAGCTCCTCCTGTACATATTTTCTTAAACCAATGATTTGGATATTTTATTTATAACCTCAGAGAAGCAAAATATGTTTGTTCGGCAATTGATAAACGTGGAGCCTTTCTACGATCGGAAAACCGTTATATTTGCCAGTCTGCTGCCTCACGTAGAACACTCGATCTCTCAAAACAAGTTCATGTCTATTGAGCATAGGACATGTATTATTAGAAAACAGATAATTTCAGGCCATAAATGTAGGATAAAATGAATAATTTCTATCCGAGAAGAATAAATTCCAGGATCTTTACGTTGCCTAATTTTGAGTAAATTACTGGAGTTTGCTCAACTTCGTGGTATTATTGATTTTGGAGACTTGAGGCCATTTGTGAGGCTAATTAGGTTAAAACACAAAAAACAACAGATATTCTGTAGAATGACGGTATTCTGAAGCAAAAATGGGAAAGTATCGGGGAAACCAAGGGCAGTCAAATGCCATTCTTAGAAGTAGCTATAAAAGTAAAAAAGCAATCCATGAAATCTTCCTGGGGATTACCTTGTAGTTGCAGCCAATACTGAAAAATATTGCCATCCGATATGATCAATAAAAGTAGCAGGATCTTAGACTCGTATATACACTGCTGTGCATTCCTACGATTTATTTATTTAATCCGACGTCTCATGAAAGTCGATTTCAATTTACGGGCCAATGGTTCCTATAGTGACACTTTTATAAAAAATCCTAGCTCATAGTTAAAAAATGGGCTATGTTTGTGATGATTCACTTCATATTTCGGGGTAAAAACTTATTAGCTTCATTTCGGACACATTTTTTCGGTCTCTTATTAATATAACTCCGGCTAATAATCCCAAATATCCACGAAATAACATTGAAGGATAAAGTAAAACACATTTTCAGAATCCGACAATATATATATATATATATATAGTGCGCACAAAAGTGCTACGTATAATTTATTGATCAGTTCGAATTAATAACTCAACTTTACAACTTTTTGCTGGTTCATTTATAATATTCTTCGGGAGCATAGCATGGTTGACTGTTCAAACTGTTCTTCTCACTAGTAATTCTGCAATCTAGTATCCATCCATCCGATGAGGAATCGATCTGTGGGACAGTAGGAACTTTCGAATAACGTCCTCTGTCGCTCCCTCCCTTTTTTGCTTTCAACAAGGCCCTTTTGAATGCGTCGATAAATTGCTCTGCCTGGCCATTCGATTGGGAGTGATATGAGGGCGTACTAGTTCATTGTTTACAGTGTTCTTCGAACTGCGACGAACCGAACTGTGTTCTATTGTCTGACACCAGGGTTTCTCGGAAACCATGCCTCGTTTAGATGTGATCAAAGGAGCTGATAGTCGCTGAAGTATTTATTGACGGCATTGATATTACTTCCAGCCGCTTTGAGTGTGAATACACCAATACTAAGTAGGCAACGCCATGGATGGGACCAGCAAGGTCAACATGCACTCTACTTCATGTTGTCTTCGTTGAGGACGAAGGCTTTCGTTTCTCACGTAGAGGACTTCTAGCAACATTTTGACACTTGAGACAGCCTTTGACAGGTAGTTCTATATCTTTGTCTATTTCTGATCAGTAAGTTTCATTTGATTTATTCGTGAATGCTCAGCGAAACCGTTGAAAAAATCTTTGCTTGGAAGCAGCTGGTATGATATTACTTTCGTTAAACATCAAAAAGGTGGCGACAATAGACGATGCCTTCCGGCATAGCCATTTTTTCCTACATTTCGTGGCTTTTTAGATGGCTGCACCTTCTGTTGAGGCTCACCTGGTACCCACAGCAGTGACAGAATATTTCGGATAGAGTCGACCAGAATGTGGTAATATAGGTATTTTTGCAATTAATTGTAATAAAATGTTTGCTTCTCCGAACTCAGTAGTCTTCCGGCGTATGATTTCGAAATCATATTCTGGCATGTCCACAATAGCTTGAATTCACGTAGGATCAGGTTAACGACCTTCCGAGTCAAAAATAAAGCCAATATATTCTATGGATTTCAAGATCTCTGGCCACAGATGGAAACTATAATTGGTAAAGCATTTAAGCAGACATTCGAATCGAATCCGTAAGTTTTTTCTCCCTTCGCCCAACTACAATATCGTCCAGATATGCAGCTATGCAAGTTCTTCCACTAACTATGCTGTCTATTATGAATTGGAAGATAGCAAGGACTGTTTTCACTCCGAACGGAAGTCTAGTACATTGATATTGATCCTGGTTCGTGTTGATGGCCATATATTCACTACATTCTGGTTCGACCTCGACTTGCTGATAAGACTCAGATCAATCCAACTTTGCAAAACAAGCGCCACCGTTGAGAGTTGCAGAGACATTCATTAACGGAAAGAGGATGATTGTAATCCTCAATAGCTGCATTCATATCAGTGCAAAAATCAGCACATTAACGAACGGTGGCACTCTGCTTACGTATAACCACAACAGGAGTGGCCCATGTGGAGTAGGATACCGGTCGTTGGAAACCAATTCTTTCAAGTTTTGACAACTTTACATCTACGTATTGTATAGCAGAGGAGGGAACTAGAAGTTTAGTACGGAAAACTGGCTTCGCATTTTGCTTCAGCTGCCTCTCAAAACTGAAGAACATCGGTTTATTATGTTCTGTTCACTTTCAATCCTTTCAGTATAGGATTCGCTTCTTATATCTGGAACTCTTCCAATGACTTTTATCCCACTTTTTAAACTTCATCAAGCTGATTTTTGGCTCCGTCACCTGAGGGACAGATGATTTTCGACAAGGAAGTGGGTGAGATCCGCTTCAGCAGCCGCAATTCGTCCAACCAAACGGGATCCAGAAAATCCAAATCGTGTTGCTATTTTACAAAGCAATTTGCTGTTGTTTCTTAATCATCATAGCGAACTTGTCGGTCAAGGTTTTTCTTGGCTTTCTTGAGATCAAAATGAGGTCAGAGGGAGTCTCAAATTGCGGTTTGACTTTCTTGTCGTCGACAGTTAAGGTTAAATATTATATCAGTTGAACTTCTGACTTTATAGGGTGAACCGACAACAGTGAGAGGATTAAAAGATCCACCAAATTTTCAGTAATCTTCTATTTCCTTAAATGGCCTTTTTATAGCTCTGGCATTTAGCTTCTTCGCGTCCATTCTTTCCACAGATAGTACATCTGTGATTTTTGTAACAACAATATCTGAAATAGTGCATTTAACCATATAACAACACGGTGATGGGAATTTCTTGTTTGAAATGTTTCCCTGCCTGTTCTTCTTCCTGAAGGGCTGTGCAATTCTTCTGATATATCCAAGTTCACTGGCGTTCTGCTGAATCATAGCTGTATCATCCAGGACGGTGTTCCCTCCCGACATTCATCACCCAAATACCGTAAAATGTTATGATGATTTTCTTCAGTCAACCTCAGAATTCCTATATGGACATCCGAAGAGCAGGAATCTTGCAGATCACAAACGAAAAAAGGCACTTTAAGTCTGAGTATTCAAAATTCTCACTTATCCGAGTAACATAGTCAATCCAATCCTCATCAGGCCTCCTGGTAAATGTTAGACCTATGAATCATTTGCAAAATTTCAATGACTTCTCCGAATAGTTCGTAGAGGATTAGTACCGCTTCCTCGAATTTGAGATTATCCAGTTTCTTTGGACGGATGCAATGTTTTAGCTTCTTGTGCTCCGCGGTCCTCAAATCGTCGAACTCAACCATTTTTCTCTTCAGGGATGTCATCATGTTTTTCTTCTGAACACATCCTTGCATTTACCAAACCAATAATTCAAAGTGAAATCCGCTACTGGATCATGGCAAAATTCACTGATTTGTAAATCAAGGCTCCCAGGACACTATTTTAGGGGTGGAATTTTCTGGTTGCCCAGGGTTCAGGTTCAGATGCTTCGCAAGCTGTTCCATTGGTTTCAAGAAGTTTTCCTGCTGCTGCAGAAGAATTTATCTGTGTTCCACCTGTTTCATAAAATTTGTTTGCTGTCCAACATAGATTTGTTTAAGTCTATCTGTTTTTGAGGAAATTTTCTGCATCAATTTTTAAAATAATGAGTTCTTTTAAAAACCACGTCGCCGAATAATGTAACTCCATCATATAATCTCAAAATATCCATAAAATTGCTGTGAAGGAAAGAGGGAAAAGTAAATTTTAGGAAACCAACACTTTATACATCAGATCGCACAAAAATGTAACGTACGAAATTATTCATTAGTTCAAATAAACAGCTTTGTAATAAAATGTTACTTTCAGTATAAGAGAATGGAAAACATAAAATTAAGCTTTAATATCGTCAAAAAATATGTATAAAAAATTTAAACGTTCATTTTTTCCTTGACACTTTTTATAAAACATTTTGTTCAGCTCGAAATTTATTAGTTGAGACCAGCGGCTATTTCCATTAGCAGGTTATTAACTTTTTTATAAATCATCTAGTCCACAATGATACCTTGATTCCTTCTCTTCCACTTATTTTGAGCAATTTAAAAGCCGATGGTATGCAATTTGCCCACGAAATTTCAAACGCATTGAGGCTCATTTTAAGCCACCTTGAGGGAATTCAAGACGTTTTAATACAACTATATATAATCTAGCAAAATATCACTGAGCATAAGACAAATGCAGGACGAAAAATAGGAATACGGAATAGGAAAGGTTTCATATTTTTGGCAGAATCTGGTTCTGAAAGTCCCTTGATAGGTTAAAATTTTACCTGACCGATCTGATTAAAAAAGGGATTCTTTATAAATTGGGAAACGAAGTCTTTTAATGTTCAATGGACGTTTTCTTTGGAAGCTTAGTTAGATAATAATATCCAAAGATTATTATCAAAAGGTTAGCAACGACGGGTAAAAATGACAACAGGTTATTCGTCGATAAAGGAAAATGATCATCTAAATTAATCTTTTCTTATTTCCTAATTGATCTGGTATGATCCAGAGGTAAGTAGATTGTACTTTTATGCAAATGCCAAGAAATTCATACAAATTTACCATTCTCAATGAAAAAACTTCATTACAATCACGTGAAGTAGTTTCTTTGTTAATTTAAAAATCTTGGCAGAAACAGATCTATGGGATTTGATTATAATTTTCAATATCGCAAAATGCTCGAAGATGGCATATTAATTATTAACTTTATGAAAAGATTTCCAATAACTTTGAAATTAATAGCATAGCAAACTTCTGAAAGACTTTAGTTGCTGAGGTTCACAATGTTCTGATCACATGTTGCAACTCCCATTAAAAACCATATGCCGTTTTTCCCTTCCGTTTTAGTATAGGCAAGGTGGTGACCTTTATCTTTGCTTGGCCTAATTGTCACATTAATATGACGTTCATCTACGGCTGGCCAATAGATGATCATGCGACGTATTAACTAGGTCAAATCAGTTAGATTTCTCTTTTACTCTCTTCCAAAATTTAGCCCCCTAACATGCAGTTATGAGGTTTACACTAGCTCTTATATTCAACTATCTAATCACACTTAATCTCTCTCTCTCTTTCTCAACGAATGTCCAACGCACTACTGGTCAATCCCGACTTTCGTCCTTCTGATATGGGGAA
The DNA here is from genome assembly GCA_900708905.1 of Hymenolepis diminuta. Lineage (NCBI taxonomy): Eukaryota > Metazoa > Platyhelminthes > Cestoda > Cyclophyllidea > Hymenolepididae > Hymenolepis > Hymenolepis diminuta. The sequence goes on from CAADRB010000023.1 coordinate 1,734,936, forward strand.
GATTGGTATATCCCCCATTGTTATAACTCTCATTAAGTCAAATTGCAAATGTAGCTTTATCTGGGATTAACACTACTTTCCTGTAATAATGTGCAATTTCATTTACCTTATGATTCATACTCATTGCTTAAAATGTTAAGAATGGAAATAATTTATCTTTATTTGTTCAATATATATGGGTTCAATGGTAAGGGACATGACAGCCCATTTTGGTAATTTCATGATTCTGAGGTGGATTTAAAACACTAAAGTTTAAAAGGTCTAGTTTGCATTTCATTTACGGAGGCGACTTTGGTCGTATATTTACTATATTGTATAAACCTAGATAGAACTAACTTTTCACAAAATAAAATTTTTTAATTTAAATATATATAACTCATATATCTAGAAGCGTATTAATTTAAATCACTTATATGAAGGTAGATATTTGAATTAACTTTTAATAAGTTCTTATTAGTTAACCTTTTCTAATGCTTAGACAACTTTCAGTCATCGATCGACAAGATCTAATCACCGTGCATACATCGGCACGTCTATCAAACTCCTCGAGGAACTCAGGTGGTTGTCAGACACGAGGTATTCCTTTTTCAACTTCCTAATTATTATACCTTTACTATTTTTCCTGTCATTTATCTAATACAACTGACCTTGCTTATGTATATGCACAATCTTGTATCAGGTTTAACTCCCATGTTCCGTTTCTATCAAGCAATAACTTGCATATCGCCTCTCCAACTCCTACCGGCTAACTCATATAGTCGGGTTCTTCAGCCAGCTCATCTTCATCTACAGGTCCTTGTAACTTATGTTTTTATAGTCCTCTCCCGTTCTATTTCCCATTCTCCGTTAAGTATCATTAAATTACTCTTATTACTAAGTCATATGAAATCTTCTTGCTCTTACATCTTTGCATTTAGTGACTACAGCATTTAGCTTTCTGCAGAAAGCTACTACATAACAAACTGATGGCCCTAAATCAATATTTTATTAAAAAATATAATATCGGATTGAAGTGCATGTGATAAATTAAATTGAATATAAATATCCTAACCCTATCTGTCAACAAATTGTACATGCAAGACTTAAAGTGAAATATATAAAGTAACAACCTGTTAAAAGCAACTAGTTTATAATGACAAATTGGAGCCTTGCCACAGGAGCAAGAACTAAATTACATTTCCCATCATTTCATTATTCATGTTACTAATTGAGGAATCGAAGTTCCAAGATCTGCAGTATAAAATTAATGTGATTCTTTGAAAGAGAGAGAAAGAGAATTATTAGCAGGTTTGCGAAACTTTTATGCCAGTGATCTAAGAGTGATCAAACGTTTTAAGAAGAATTTTTCTGAACATGAATAAAGTTTAAAGAAAGTACCTGGCTTGACAAATTGCTCGAGCTATATGTTTTCAAGTACACTACGTACCCTTTTAGCTGGCAACTATTTTCCGATGATTAAAGTTTTCGGATTTATTCACATATAATTTGCGTGCAATAATCAGATTGATTAATTTATTCATAATTAAAACTTTCCCCCTCTGTATTTGCTAATTATCTCCGTACTAACAGCGAAATCGAACACAATGACGTGGATCTTTGAAAATTAGTCAACTCAGCCGATTATTATAGGCTATGATTTCCCCAAAAGCACCGAGAATGACATTGTTGTTAGTGCCTCCATCCAACGTTTGTCTGAACCATAGATAGCAATATCCAACATCCACCATAAAACACACCACTGAATACTCAAACACAGCTATATCTGCCCTCGTTCTCAGCAATCACCGCATCCATCAACCTCTCAGATTACTCAAACTTTCTTGGCCGATCCGTTTACTACTTCAAAGTTTTCTGTTAATCAACCTTCTGTCTCGCTGATGCAGGACAGATTGGTGAAAGGCAGATAGACTATTCAGGAACAGTGTTAAGCTGCTAATCTTAAAGCCCGGTATGACAAAGTCCCATCCAGATTTTCTAATATTTTTTGCCCAAATGTACCCACAGTTAGAAGTTGGAACATAGATTGAATACGTTTACTGTGTAGACACAAATTAAGAACTGTATTTTAGGGGTATGTTTCACACAAATTTAACAGACAGCTCCTTCACATAGGGGGAATTTTCTAGGATATACGCTGTCCTATATATCAATTCAGGAAACCACCGAAAATATAATACTTGACACCCTAAACTTAAGCTGATGAATATATGTTCAAAGTCTTAATCACCAAAGTTTATTTAATTATTTTGTAGTAAATGAAACAGTATCTCAAATTTTGAGCTTGGATTAGAACACTGATGTCTTATAACCGATCGTCTGTCCTTTTAGATAATAATAGTGAGTTAAGGGAATGATTATCGAGGGAAGAGAATTGTGACCTCCTTAACCCATTTCTACATAATCAACACTTGAGCGCAAGTACATATTTGAGCAAAAACTTTCTCGGTTACTTGAGTGTCTTTTAATATTAAGTGCAATGCTAGTCTGAAACAATGCTTCAACCTATTTCTTTAAAATTTCCAGAAGGTGAAAACTGTGAATATTAAGATTTTAAAAAGCGAATAAGAAATTTCCGTTGAGCGCAACAAAAACTTCAGCAAGTTCATTTATTCATAGATCGTATCAAAGAGAAGAACTTGATAAAAAGGTTTATAACCTATAAATTTAAGGACGCTAGATGAAGGAGACTGCGAAACTTATCATGTGGTCTGAATTCTTTTCTAATTTTGAATTATAATACCTAGTTGCGAAGGTCATGGTAAAAGAAACATTTTCCCGGTACTCTAATTTTCCGTCAAATTTTATTTCATAGAAAAGTCTTAAATTTGTAGCAATCACAAGTGATATTTAGAATATTGCCTTGTTCTTCTTAGGAATCTTGCAGTATCCGAAAAGGAGTTCCATGGAAATTTTGTAGTACTTTTGAAAAACCATCATGATTACATTAGATTTACGAAATGCAGGTAACTAATAAATCAACTTTATAGAGTTGGAAAGAAATGATTAATGCAAAAATATTAATTCTGCTTGATACAATTCACTTCTGCATATTTATGCTCTCAAGTCCTGAAGGAGCGATAAAAATAATGGAGTGAATATGCTCTGATTCAAACACCCATACATCCGGTAAATAATTTTGAATAAAATTTAATTTTCTTGTCAAAAGGAGAACAGCGTTATTCTGTGTGTCTATGGAGCCACTAGCAAAGAGTGGGAGATTCATTTATGCACACAGAATATATAACAAGGTGACCCTACACTAGTTTTCCAAGACCTATTCCAAACACTATTGGGATAAATTTTACTTCAAAGTTCTCGAAGTTACTGCCTTTAACAAAATAATAAGAAGCGTAAGTTTGAAACTATAATTTGCTTACCTTTTCGGCAGATGAAATCACCAGGAGAGAAGAGGGCTGGTCGAAGTCGAAGTACTAAATCGAGGAGAAAGCCTTCTTCGGTATCCTGAAACATGTCCACGCGTTTGAGCATATCTAGGTGCATGTGAATAGCAACTTCGGCTTTCAGACGATCTGGAAGGTGCTTGAAGACTCTTTGCTCATCGGGAATGTGACTTTGACGCCAGAGGTAGTCAAACCAGCACACAACTCGTCTTTTCAATGTTTCAGGGGCTTTTCGCCTTACTAAGTACATTCGAACTTCAGCAAGCTGGCCTAAAGTAAATATTTAAATAATATCAAAGCATTGTTTGAACTAATTAGGGATGATAAGTCTAGAGATGTAAAAAGAGCTCACTAGAAAGTTTATTACTTGTCGATATAATGCCATTAATAACAGAAACTCAGGACGTGCTAGGAGATTTACAGTCAAGCTATGCTATATAACCTATAAAAGCAATCTTATTTAGAACTAAAATACAAGGTTATCAAAATAATGTGTACAGTTTCAAGATCAGTTTTTCGATTTCCTCCAGATGAATAACTAAGATTTTTTTAATAAGAGAGCCCTTTAACTATATCCAAGGTTAAGGCTAAAAGGGCTTTCATTAGATGAAGTTGACATTATTTTAATCGGTTTATCATCAGTTATTTTCAGTGTTGTCCAATAAGTAGTGGGCCCAGTTTATACTTTTCTTTGTATTACGCAAATATCACTTAGAAGCATTCATATCACAGAGTCGAAAATTACAGAATTATTGACATATGCAAATCACGTTGACAGAAACCCTGTTGCAAAAACAAAGCGATTACCGACTTGCAAGTCTTCATTCTCTTGTCTATAGGATATTTTCTTCTGTGAATGCAAGTCAAACCTGACCCTGCTACAGTGGAATAGCGGTGGCGTGAAAGTCGTGTTTAAATATCATAACATAAACTGGTTTCGGACAGTCTCCCAATATCAAAAGCTATCATGGATACAAGAAAGTAGGAGATTCATTGACATGATGTTAAAAGGACTGCCTTAATGGGACAAACAGACAGTGTGACAAGGGGATAAAGCAAATGGAACTTTATTTTTTAAGAGGAGCATTAATTGCAATTTAATGTCAAGACGATGACGGAAGTGAGATGAGTTTATCTCTAATGATCAAGAAATTGGGCAATCACCAGATAACACATTAAATTCTTATCGGACATCAATCACTCTTAAATGAATTTCACTTAAGAAAGATTGACATATTAATCTTCATAAAAGATACATTAAGTTTTTAATTAACTCATAACTTGGAAGTGTAATTAGGAGAAGGGATAGATAAATAATTAGTGACAGAATTAAAGTCGAAATTTCTTTAGGGCCTTTTAAAGCGATAGTTAACTGAATTACTCCCATTTTTACTGTCTTCTGTGAGGAAATGATTCAAATGTGAACAAAATTTTAGGGACGTTAAAATCCACTGATTGAAAACAGTAAATTATCGATATAAATGGAAAAATTATTTCCCCTTTAACTAATCATTCCAAATTTTAAATGTTCATGTCAGCTTTTATCCCCCATTATACATTGCAATTGTTATAAAATACCTCTGGCATTGATCCTTTGACTGAACATAGAATTATTATTGAAGATGACTGAGATGCTCCAAGTATGATGGTGGGGAACGTAGGTGAAAATATAATTTTTATTCCTTGAATAACTGCAAAAACATAGCAACTACCGCCTAGAACTGGTCTAAGAAAATAAAAGTGATGACAACACTGCATTTTCGTAAATTATTCCTCAATCGCTTTCTCCCTGCAAATACCTGGGTTGTTTGTCCGCGCAGTCGCAATTACGTCTTTATCTTGCTATGATTCAAACTCTCCAAAGGTCACGTTAAGATGAAAAATGCTGATTTTTTACATCGGTGTCAATAGTGTTTAATAACAGTCGTGTTGGCACGGAATTAAGAACTCTAACAAAATTTGAAGTTTCTCTTTCAATACACTTCCATTATTATCAGTTTGAATTCATAGTAGATAAGGAGGAACTATTAGGTAGCAGCAGAGGAACACAGTCTCAAAGTAGAACACCAAGAGTTGAGTGCTGATCAAAGTCTGTTGTACGACGGCGGTGAGAGATAACCATATGAGCGGATAGGCAATAAGCACTTGTAGGCAAATATGTTCGGGTGCACATTTTAAATGAAAAGGGGAAGAGGTTATACGATAATAATAAAAAAGATGTATCACTTTAAATTCTGCAGCGTTTGTTTGGCTTTCAAAATGAATAATTTTGTATCAAATGAACATTCGCGAAAAATACTTTGTCCCCTTTTTATTTTTGGACTTTTATTGCAAAAGCAGGATGAACAAATTTCCCGTTTATTTAATGCATCAATACTAATGCAATAATACATGATAAATTATTGATAATATTGTTGTCTAGATTCTGCAGACAGTTACGATTATTAATTTAATTGTTATTTTGTATTTGATTCCTGGCTTTTCCGAAATCAAATAAATTACCGGACAATCTAAATTCAACTTCTATTCCATAGGTGGAATTTTGATAAGCTGACCAAGTGTAAATTAATGAAGAAATTAAGGAGTCCCTCAAATGACGAATTTGTCCTTCCTGATGATACATAAAAATTGTCCTCTATGTCACTAGATTTAATAGTCAGCGCAAGATTACGTTTATTATAATTCATTTCACAAACTTAAGAGAAAAGCAGTAAAAATTAATTAACAAACAACTAATGTTCCCTTCTAGTGTGGTAGTAGGGGCTCTGGCACTATTATCAAGATCCCTGCTCCTAACTTCAAGAAGATGCGAATGAATCCAGGTGCCATTACCAACTATTCTATTTAATTAACTGGTCAAGAAGATTTGAATATCTTGAATAAAATTTTATCCACATTTAAGGAAGATTTTACATTATACAGTGAACCATATCCTGTGTAGTAATGTGGACAATCCAATGTCATCAGAATCCAAATAAAGGAATGCTTCTTTTTTTCTAGACCCCATTATTTATTACTATTCTCCCTAATTCAGAGGTTTTCCTATGCCTAAAACTTGAAAAAAAAAATTCACAAAAATGAAAATAAAATTTTAATAATAATGACATGTAAGCAGGAGATGTGTTGGCGACCAACCTCTCAACCATGTAATATGAATATCTAATATGACGAAGGCCTAAGCTCTTCCAGGACCTTTTCAGTGCTTGTACGTTTCTCTTATGAAAAAGGTCAACACTGTCTTTATTCATTTATAATGATGGCAGCAGGGAAGGCAAAGCATCCGATATTTGGAGATCTATTTTTCCTCATTACTGAATAACTAAAACAAATAGATTCAGAGTGACAGATTTTATTGTTTCTAATAAGGAATTACATGACTTGTTCTACCAGATTTCTTATCCACTCGTTTTAGATAAGGAATTGATACGAATTGTTACTATTTAATATAGAGGTTCAAAATTTCCGTATTGAGGAAGTTCTGTTTGCTCGGTTTAATTCTACTTAAAACTCAGATACTGGATAAGAGTAAAGCTGCATTCTCCTTTTTTATTGAATTTACTCTGCAAATGTATTTTTTGCCTTTGCAGTACTGCAATCTCGGTTAAAATGGAAAATCTTTGCAGCATGCGAGTACCACATTTGGTTGTTTCAAAGGACAAAATCGACACAACATTACGGGACGTAGAGATCTTTAAATAAAATTGTAAATTAATATTCGTCTTTGCAGCTCATCAATCCAATAGGTTAACAATGTTAAAGATTCCATAAAGTCCCAAAAACAAAAGTTGAAATAATTTTGCAGTTTCATTTTTTTCCCTTTGAATTATTTATTTACCATTAATGATTTTGTCGTTACACCAATAATTATAAAGAGATATTCAAAAAATATACTTGTGTATTATGCTATGCCGAAAACAAAGAGAGCGTAATTATAAATGATAAATATTTGTTACAAGGTTGGTTAAAGTGAGAAATACGGACAATTCCGTAGTTACCAGATGCTTTCAAATCCATGATTAATAGGTGAATTAAATTTACGCAAAATATATTGTCCGTACTCCGTATTGGTTTCCATTTTCTGCAAAAAGTCGACCACTCTATCGAATAGGCAAATTAAATTTATACCTCTTACTGGTAAATGTTTAAAAATTGCGAAATTTTACTTCCGAGACCGGATTCTGTTACCCTCTTCTGAATTGCTTTTTATTAAACCCGACAAAACCGCGAATTAGAAGAATACCAAATTGGAAAAGAGAAAAATTTCTGTGTGCGAAAGAAAACTCGTTTCAAATGCATTTTTTAATAGATTGCTCTTGGATTCTATCAGGCATTTATATTGATGACTGGCAGTAGGATCAAATCGATTTAAAATGTCAAACAAAAGCACTTTTTTCCCGGTATTAAACTTGGCATAAGATTTCATATTTTCATAATAATCTAACTGAATTTTTATAAAGGCGAATGACCAACATAAAGAAGAATGACACACGGAGACTAAAAAACTTAAACAGTCAAATAATTCAATGTATTTTTTATCAAAATTCAGAATTTCCGCTTTCTATAATTCAGTAGTTTGCCAAAAACCCAAAAGAATTTCGTTCGAGCTTTCATTATCCAGATAAACACTAGTATCCTCCATTGATATTACCCACAGCAAAGCAAAAAGTGTTATTTTTAATCGTAGGAAGCGTCTGAACGGAGTGAATGGTAAAATTACTAACATGAGCGAAAAGAGGAGAATTCGGTAGAAGATGAGAATAAATTCTCATTATCAAAAAAGTCTTACCTTATTCCATTTTGTGGAATCAGGTAATACATTTTTACATATTGTGTAGAGATGGCCGTTTCATATTCCAAAATTTCAAAATTTAACCCCTATGTACTTGAGCATATTCATGTTCACGATGCCCATATTTTATCGATCAATTGATCAATTTCGATATTTAGTCATCTTATCCTGGTACATTTTTACTTCTCTTAGGATGGTACCAGTTAAATAGATCAGCTTAATGCTTTCATTCTAATTAAATAAAAAGGTGTCATTAAGCAGTGAGCAGAAAATTAACCCCTTCTGTTATATAAATTTCGAAGAATGGGTAATATATTTCCTATATTAATAGCAATTCGAAAATGCACACCTGAGGAGATTTCACACAAGAAAAGTGAAGGTTAATGTTTGTCAGTGTATGTAAATATTTATAGAGGTCAAGAGAGATGCTTTTGCACCTTCAAAGAAATCACTGTTCGACTTGCGTAACGGCCGGAACGGATTTCAACTACTTTTTGTCTTACAAAAGACAGAGATACTTTAATTAACAAATAGTGGAATGTCTTGCACAATCTCTCCATCTCTCTCTCTCTCTCTCTCTCTCTCTCTGAGGAATTGTAAAGATGATATTATTCAGTTTTAAGGGTTGCAGATGGGAAAAAGGTTTAATAAATAATTGAAGTAGACACAAATTGTCTCCAAAATTCTTCAAGCTCAGTTGAGCTGAGCCGTTAATGAATAGAAATCCCCCTATCATCTCCCCAAAATTAAAACCTTCAATCAAGCTATGCATCCGCCTGTCCGAACAATAAAATACAAACCAGTAAATATAGCGAAACAATTATTCACGCATATGTAAATTGAAGTAACTTTGCTTACGTATGATTCTGTTTTAATAGTTACGTAAACTTATTGCGTTATTATGCTTTTATATTTTTGCCATCTTTATGCATTTTATGATTGTCAAAATCAGATAAAAATTCGTAAAATGGACTTCCAAATTATCTTAACTTTACATTTCCAGATGGAAACCTTTCTCGTATCAGTTTGCGTTACACAATTTTTGACTATAAATCAAGTGCTCTCTAGACACCTAATAGCTTTCCCAGGTTCAAACCTTTAAGAGTATTTTAAAGGGTCAGTTATATCAATCACAGCGTCAGTTTTTGTGATGAATCATCCAAAACATGGAAACATCCCAGGGATATCTTTGCTTTTAACAGAACATCTAATAACTATTTTCTTGTTTTGGTGGAACATCACGGAAACGAAGATGTATTTTAATAACTATTCTAAGCAAGATCAATTAAAAAACCGGGATTTTGGTGCGATCTTTTATTATAAATAAAGGAAAATTTAGACTACGTTTCAATATAATTTGAAATTAAGGACGTCGGATTAATTCAGATAAATTTTTGGAAGAATATGATTAGCTGCAAATGTTCACGTATACTAAATAAGCACTACGCAGTTAAATTATTGAAGCGATGCCATTACAGGTCCTTATAAATTTGAGCCGATTGGATGTGTACGTTTATCTGCAATCAAATAAAGTACAAGTGGTTTGTAAAATAATGTAATCACGAACTGATTGATATCCCTTTCAGCAAACAAAGCCTTTCGCATCCAATCTTACTTCCTTCTCATTCCTGTCCATTTATAAAATGCAGGGTCCAAAATTACAACTTAGTTATATGGTTAGTAGGAAAGTTAGTATAGGATAGGAAAACGATAAAATAAAACTCAATGATGGATTTTTTGTGCTTTTTCTCGGAGTTATCAATCCTGCAGGTTGTCCTCCAATCGTCCATTATTGTCATCAATATGCTGACATACACTACTCCGGACAGTCTGCAGTTATTCGTGACATAAACTGCTAATCAGTCCGGTGGTGTTTTGATCTTTAAACATCAATGTCATATAAATGACTTGTTTTTACATATAAAGTCGTGGTGTAGTTAATAAAGCGACCTTGGAGTGACTGGATCCTCCCTTACTTCTCCTTAGTCAGGTCTGAGTCAACACCTAGTGGCAGATATATTATAGAAATGACATTGCAAAAGTGTAGAAGAGCCAAACTTCACGAAAGATTCTAATACTCATTGACCGACAGTTATTAAATCTGTCTAGAGGCTAAAAATTTCATGGTAAACAAGAAAATTATAAAAGGAAATTATTGGCAGAAAGAGAAACATGAGCTAATCTTTGAATATAAATATCAGACATGCAAATAACAATCTTACTGCTATTACTGGTTTCAAGTTACTTGTTAATAATGAACGGTGTGTCAAGCTGGTTTATTATGGCTTCAAATAAAAAATGAATATAATAACTGGTGGAGGTAATTTTAAGGAATATTTAAGAGCGCATGTCGACATAACTAAGGCAGTTCAATGCCAGATAAAATCAGAGCTACTGTATGGTGAACACGTACAAAGAGATAAAAGTATAAAGACGGAATGATAATTTCCTTTTTATACCTAAACGTCTTGAAAGTCACTAAATTTGTGGAAAAGAGTCAAGGTAATTGGTTTTGTGAATAAAAGAGAGAAGTTTGACCATTTCTGCTCTCCTATGCTAATTTATTTAGTCCAAATTTTCTTGGTGGAACCGCTTATGTCCAGATCAATCAATTAATCGAGCTCATGAAAAATTCTACTAATTCGTGTCATTGTCTGAGGTATTCTGTCTTATCAAACAATGATGCCATTTTAAAGAGCATAATTCGGATTGAGCCAAGACGCATTTTCTCGTAGAAGTCATCAAGTCCTGTTTATCCAGCTTTAGTTCTATGGATTTATTTACCCAAGATGGAATGCAGTAATAGAAAAAAATGGTGAATTGAATTTAACTTCGTGTTTCCTTACTGACTTTTCAAAAACCCTATACTTTCAATTTTTCTAAATTCTTCTAAAATCTTCATTTACTATTGGATAAGTCGGTTATTTTGTAAAGGACTGTTTTGCGAATACAGAGGTGTAAGATAGAAAGTGGAAGAAGAAAGTTCCAGAGTCAAGTTAAATGTTCAGCTATCTATTTATAGACCAGAGGAAAAAGCAGTGAGCTATTCAGGCTGGCCAAAAATGTGTCTCTCGGATTCCCATTTATTTCGATTGCACCGGAAGACTATATTTAATGAGGCATGAATCGCCATCGTGCGCAAACACCGTTATTCACCCACTTAAACAATTCCTGCTTTTACTACACTCACTCTTATGAATAGCACAGATGACTGACTGCCACTTAATAAAATTGTTTAAATGAATTGCAGTAAATTGAAAGTAAACAAAAGAAGTTGGACTTTAAAGGGTCTCACTCCGAATTAAGTTATACAGAACTAAATTCAAATCACGCGAAATAATAAGCTGAAATTAAATCAATTGCATATTTAGTTAAATCTCTGTTGCCAATGTCTGCATTTTCCAAGATTATATTCAGAGTTTTGGCTAAAGGAGAAGTTACAGGGAAAAATTACCACAATACCTAATTACGACATTTTAAGCTTTGACTCGTAAAATGGGAGCGTTAAAGCATTGAACTATAAAATAAAATTCAATCGATATTCAAGTGAACTCACGTCTAAAGTCGTTTTCATTTACATTAGCATTGGAAATGAGCATATTAACATTTGCAATCAGGCTTGTGATCAAAGTGATGCCAATAAGTCCTTCAAAAATGAGCAGAGCGTAGTATTGCTGGATATGGGGTGTATTATCAGGAAGAGGTTCCTTCTGAAGAGTTAGACAAAGCAGGCTTTCGAAAGAGGAACGGAGATAGGTCTCGAAGGAATTACTTTCAAAGGAATCATTTTGCGATCCAAAAGTCTTGATATTGTAATTGTAAAAGCAGGCATTCCAGTGGAGAATAGTGAGAGAGATTATAATCCAACTTATCGCTCGGATAATACTGGGATGTACGCTGCGCCGTTGTGCCATATCACTGCATTCTATAAGTTTGAAAATCTTCACAAAGCGGAGAATTCTAAGAAGGGATTTGAAGCCAACTGATAAATACAGTAGATCCAAGGGCAAAATGCATAGACAGTTGAGGTAAAAACGTGTCGAATTAAGATAGTGCTGCCTAGATTGAAGTGGATCCTTCTGCAGAATTCCATTTTCCAGGTATGCCATCCGAAAACCTATCAGCAAATCTAAGAGATAGATGGCGTCGGCAATGTAATCTAGGGGGAACCAAAGGGACACGGTGGTACGGGTTATTTCATCGAATGCAAAACGATAAGGGATGATCCACAAATTATAGAGACAGGCTGCACAAACAATCCACGACCAGAAGAATATACAATTTCCATCTGGAGCGAGAATAAAGAGATATTTTCTGGGTTTATCTATGCCAGTCAGCAAACCCACTCCTTCTTCTCTTGAGGTTTTCCCGGAAGCACTTACCTTTGAAACTGCGGAGGATGATCTTTTCACTTCATCATCAAAAAGGCAACCCGGAGGAGCACCACTATAGCTGTGCCAACGAGCACCAACATGTTGCAGACCTCCCATTAGTCTATGATCACTCAGTGCTGGACGCAGATCAGCGGAAATTGATTCAGAGGCGTCAGCTTCACCGCTACCAGCACCGCCTCCCTCACCACCTGGATTGGTGTCAGAGTTTGTGTCACTGGAGGACTGACGGGGAAGAATGACGTTGAGCCGTAAGCAGGAGGATATATCCTTGAAGCTTTTAAACGCCGTGTTTACTCCTTGTAAGGGAATGCACTGTGACGTTTGTACCGGATATGAGGGCATATGCCAGAAGCAAACAATAACCACGGCCCCAGAACTATCTTTTAACTGTTAATGTTGGTGATATTGACGCTGGTACCGTTGTTGTTACCTGCTGCAACCCGTTTCCTCTAGAACGCTGCAATAGCGCTGCATTGCGAACGCATTTCGTTCTCTATCTCTCATTGGCTATCCGTTAATCCAATGCCCATACAGTACATATCTTTAAGTCCAATGGGCGTTTAAGAAACGAAATTATCGTTTAGGCTGTAGTAAGTTTCTTTTATTCAATTATACCCACCCGTCTCCCTTCACCCCAATATATTTTCGACATATGTCTTTACCACTAGGGTTTTGAATCGGTAAGCGAGAAACTGCAAATCACCCATGTACATGTGTCCTTAATTTGCCAATCTGAGCTTAACTTTTGAAGACCGAACATATTATATCATTTAACGAACAATAACATGCCCATTAATAACTGTGCTTCTAGCTCTGTAGTAATAAAAAATAAGCAAATTTGAAATTTATAGATATATTTTAGTCCTCCTGTTGTTTCGGCACCGACCCGATGATTCATCAATCAGATAAGAATTTAACACCAGAAATTGGACACTTCTTTAAATACGCATAAAAACATCCAAACTAAACTTCGACTTTTTAATTGGAATTTCATCAACACATTGCAGAATAACTGAAATTTAAAGATAAAAATAAATTTAATGAATTAAATTTGGGTGCAACTGCTTAACTGAATCTTCAATTTTACTGATTATCGCAGTGACATAAATTAAATATCTTGATAGTAGCGCAAATTCACTTAATTACTATTGCTTTTTTAATGTGCTTGATGAGGTAAGTCATTGGGAATGATGAAGGAAATGGGTTTATGAAATCAGACATACAGGTGGAAAGGAGCGATAGGTAGATGAAGCCACAAAAATAGCAGAATCGGCTTAAATTTCTGGACAGGTAGACAAGATAGAAAAATGATATTCTTTGTTAATCTCCGCTTTCTTTCTGACAGCCTGAATAGAGGGGAAACCTTTGACTAAGAAAAATGGGGTTTTGATACCAAACACTGACTTATTCACTTCGGTTTAATTTTAGAACATTCGAGTGCTTTATTACTTTTCCTACTTAATTTGACTGGAAGTTATGACTTGTACGGCAAAAGCAGTAGTAATAATTTGTATTAGAAATTTATTTGTAGGGGATACAATACAGTACTCATTCAATCAAATAAATTGTGAAACTAAATCCCATTTTATAAAGTTTGGGAGAAAATAAAGTAATTATTAATGCTTAGGTATATTTAGAAATATGATGATCAATTTACGCTCTATATAGCTTGTATAAGATAGGTTCTACTGAATGGTAGAAAATAAGATTACAGAACCTGGATAAAAAGACGGGTAAATTTTTAGGCTTCGCCCTTCCGCCCTTCACGAATTCATTAGCCCTCCTAATTGCTTACTATTTATTCTTACATTCAGATGAAGTGTTCGACCGCGATTTAGGTAGTATTGGTTGATCTTTGTTCTTTAATTCTCACTTCTACTTAATTAGAGTATTATTTGAATTTTCTGAAATAGATTCGAATCCGTATATTTAAGTCATAAAAGAGATATTCACAATTACTTCTAAAGCATGAAGAAATCTCATCTTATCTCTCAAGACGACATTCGAAACACCCGTTCCGTTTAGAGACCACTTACGGGATGTGAAACGCCCATCAAAATTCAAAGAATGGGCACTGCTACCCTGAGTCATGCATTTTAGTGTTCTGTCAGTTTCCAAGTTGACGAAACATATTTTGCCGGATTTTCAGGTATGTAGCCTTCAGATATGAGACTTGGATAGGGGGATTGTGACAGTTTTTTTAAAATTATTCCTGTATTAATGCGAATAAATATTCCTTCTAAATTGCCAATCCACTTTCTCTAACATTTTTTCGTTTGAATATATCCATTTGCAGAAAATTCCATTACATTACTTTTGATCACCATTACCATTTACAGAGGTTGATATTAGGTTAAGGGATATCGAAGTGCTCTTTTTTCATATAATAATGTGAAATATCTAAAGTTGGACATTTTTGCTGTGACACAGTTAGAACCACATTTTTGAATGTGTTCCTCATTAAAAGTCACGAACACTAATTATTACTCCTTATTGGAATCCGCATTGAGTTCTAGCTAACATTTGTAAAGCTTTTTAGATTATCATCAATATACATAAGACACTGTAGTCGAAAAAGTTTTTTTACTCCTCAGTGCACATTTTGTTGACCATAATACTTTTCTTTAATAGATCGCGTCTTGTTTAGCCTAATTTAAGCATTCTCATTCCAGATAGGAATGGTTTTTTAAAACATAAAGCTGATGTCAGCTATTTCATTCTGATCAATCTTAAATGCCTGATAATACCAGAGAAAGAAAAAATGAGCTGGAAGTGAGCAGAAGCTCTTCTATGCTGTTGTAATGCTAGGAAGTCTGGTTTCCGCTACTATGGCCTGTGACTGTATATATTGTAAGTAGCCGGAGTAGAATAGGAATTTAACAGAAAAAACGTACAAAAGAAATGAAATACAAATGTCTGAACGTAAATATTGGGAGAGAGAAGAGTGCACATATTTATAAGACGTCTCACGCAGCTCATTTGTCATTGGGCACTGATCTGGATTTTTCAATAGTATCTGCAGACAGCTAGTCTGATTGGTTGATGACATCATAAACGTAGATTGCTCCAGCTCATTATAGTAACTTTCATATACACCACTTATAACATGAATAATAGTCGACCTCTAGGCATTGATGATAAAGATCATCAGACCTATGACAATTTTTGTCTGGTTGACTATCAAGTTATCAGGTGTGATGCGCACCCGCAAATAGATAAGGATAATACGGCTTTGAGTTTCGATCGTCGGTATCGGTTAATAAAACGAAACTCAAATGATCTGGCTTGAATCTGGAGCCAATGACTTCTGATGACTAGTCCGAATATATAAAGTCATTTTATTTTAGATTACTCCCTTTAGTGTATTTTATGCTAGTTTTTAATATTAGTCGTCATATTGAACACTTTACGAAAATAAGTTGTGTATGATTTAACATCAAATCTAGAACGATTGTAGTCAGTCTGATTTAGTCAAAAAATTATATTTTGGATTTAATATATCATGTAGATGGCTAGTCTAGACAGGTACATTCAGCAATGCATATTAGCAGCTAAGCTACAAATAAGTGGCTAATCGAATTCAAAAACACTTAATAGAAGTAGAGCACGCATAGGCAAAAAGGTGTTTTTGTTATTAACCGAAATTTGGTCAAGGGCTAACTACAGTTCTTAAGCTGGTGAAGTCCAGACACTAGTATTCTGGACGTAGGAATTTCCTCTACGTTAATTTCTTATTTCTCTATTTACGCATCCCTAATCCTCCTAAGCGAACAAGGTAAATTTTACCGACAGGGAAATCATTATGATGAGGAACTTGCCTTCCCGATGACGTGGATTAGCTAGTGCGGCTGGCAATCCACATTACTTAGCTTGAAAAGTCAATCATCGATCTCATCAACCCTACCAGGGCTGACATGCCGTTCACTGCTTTCCCACATCTAATTAACGTCTGACAAGCGACACATTTCAAATCTGGAATGAAATAATAATATGTGCTGACCCAATTAGACTGAGTATTTATTTTTACATCTCCATTTTTTTCAAAATAATGACTTAACAAATTACTTGGATCATCTTATTGTTAACAGACTATGTAACTGTGAGAAGTCCTTTTTTCTGAATATTTGTCCACATTTTTAGAAAGAACATTCCTAACATCATTAAAATTCTTGCGGATGAAAGTCGAATTTGGCCAGGTTGGGCTGCTTTGCAAAATAGAAAGTCGTTAATTATTAATCCAAACAATCCCAGATATAATCTCAGCATAACAATAAAATGTATTGTTATCCGTGGCAAAGAAAAAAACCGTACAGCTCTAATCAAGGAGAGCGACTAAACAAAAGGTATGATAGACGCAATTTATGCAGTATTTAAAGGTTTTTGGGGGTAAGTCGAGAATCAAATTCTTACGTCCTCTGGAGTCTGAAATCATCAGGTTGTCTGCATTTTTACTTTCTTTCATGTGGTTTTTAATTATTTTTAATCTGGGTGACATGTGGTGGCATGGTTTCGTAACCACTCTCTTTTCACATTGCTCTTGTTGCTCTTTCCATAACAACCTTTCGATCTTCCCAATTTCGTACCGCTATTTTTGTGCCGGCTTGCCCAGAAGTTAAGCCCACGCTTCTGTAGTTGTGCGGAGAAGTTTCTCAGATGAACTTCTTCTGCCAGGACTTGAGCACTCATTTGTCGTCTGCTGTGCAGACCCAGCATAATCCGCTGAGCTGCGTTCTGGACAGTCTTTACTTTCTTATCATACACTTTCTAATGGACAATAATAGACAAACCGTAAAGGAAAACAAACTCTACCAATGTTTCAAGCAGTTCTGCCCGAGTTTTACTCGAAATTACTTCCAACCTGAGAACTGGCCTAATCATCATCGCTAGCTGCCTTTTGGTCTTCAAGATATCAAATCCTACAGCATCACCAGCAAGGCCTTCATCATTCATAGGAGAGCCAAGATATGTTCATCTAGCAGAAGATACAACTGTTCCAAATCTGAAACTACGTACATTTAGGCTGTTTTTATACCCCTTTTCCATGACATATTTACCTGGTCTTAATTTGCATCTCTCACCCAGGATCGGAGTATAGGGATTCTGACCTGCCAACACATGTTAATGAATTTCAGTAAGTAGGTATCTAGTGATTGTCCGCTCCGCTTAATAAGTTCGGATCACAGGACATTAGTTCCAGGAATTTTCGAAGTCTTCAATTTTCACTTTGTTCCTTTTAATTCCTATAGTGTCAGATTTGTATCGTTAGGCAGTCCTGTAATATTTAAGGTCACATCAGATTGTACTGGCCGAAATTTAAATAGTTAAGCTTCACGTTTGGCTAGAGAGCTGTGATCAATGACATACCCATTTAGCTTCGAATTAGACCATGTTGAAGAGCGTGTCAGCACAACTTTTTGCAGTAAGTCGTAGGCTTTTCCGAATTCACTAACAATCAACAATTCTGGAAATTTGGCCAGCTTTTCTTCTCAGTATAAGCAAGTTCACTTTATTTCACACCCACTACGGGCGGCATATGATTCAGTTAACTGCTGCTTTCGTTGCTCTTTCCTCTCCAAAAATTTAACACAAATTTTATCGAGCCATTTCATGCAATGATTTCATTTCTCCAACTCTAGAAGGGTGTTTCTGATATATTTTATCAGCAGTCTTTGTAACAGTATTTATCATTTTGTTATATTCTAAATCGTTTCACCACAGGATCGCCTCTTCAAGTAATTCTTGGTATTGTGTTTATGCTTTGATACGAGGTAAGTTTCCTTATTCTCCTGCTAAACTCTTGCCTGATTTACATGTTCTGGTAAATAACTCGGTATAGCTTCAAACTTGTCACCAAAGAATAATCAGAGTTTGCCTCTGCTTTTCTGAATACTCGCCTATCGAGAGAAGCAAGATGGAAATCAAGAACAGCATCATGGTCTGTTCTTGGACGGTACCATGTGGGTCGCCTTTTACCAGGTTTCGGAGAAAAGAATTGACAGCATAGGGATTATTTCTTTCATAAGGGCTTAACACACGAGTCCATTTTCCGTAGCCTCCACTGAGTCTGTAAAGCGGCCTACTACATTCATATCATTTACATGAGCGTCCTGGTCAAGTCGGCAGTCAAGATTCCCCATAGTGATGATATTTTCACATTTATATTTCCTATCTCTCAGTGCATCATAGAAAATGTGAGTACAATTTGCCTCCTGTTATTTTAATATTATAGGCCATTATATTTATTAGAACACATTGAAGTGAAATATTTGCACTTGCTCGACTAAAATGACTATTTTGTCACTACTTTGACTAGCATGACCTTGACAGCTTGAAAAATCAACTCAGTGTTAGAGAGCAAGAATTACTGAAGTATTTATTTGGCTCTAATAAAATTCGACATTACTAGCGACAGCTGAAGAATAAAAATGATAGCCACTGACTGAATTAATCAGACAGCCCAAAAGACTAACAAATGGAGACTAAGAAGTTCCGTAAATTTTTGCACACTTCTCTTTGCTGCTCTAATATCAAATTTGTCACGTTTTTAAAAGGAGAGCAATTCATTTAATTTCGATAACTGTTAATATCTGTCTGCTACGATACAAACGCCATGAAAAAATTGAAAAGAGCGAATTTTGTATTTATATGCAACGGTCATTTTGAAATAAAACAAAAATCATGCGCTTTAATTGAATAATATCTTATGTTAATATGGAAAGTGAACAACAGACGCGTATTTATCCCATTTCATTCCGTCGAAAGTCGTGGACAAAATGGTTTCCATTTCGAAAATAGTAAACAGATTGGTCAGATTTGTATAAAATGCTTAAAATAAATTTCCTGTCAGCTGTTTTTAATCTACTTAGGGCGCTAGTCGGATATTTTTACTATTTGCAGTTTAAATAATGGAAAGATAAAGCAAATGTCTCAATCTCAATGTAGAAGAAAATAGGTAAATACCGAATTATTTTAAAATACCCACCACTACCATTTATGATTTATTGCCAAATAATTATCAGTTTGTTTATAAGGGGAATACATGGAGACAGCTTTAGTACAGAGCTTTTCACTATGACCGAATCATTTTAGAATAAACGTCTCTCAGTGAAATTTTGATTTACTGAGAAGACTGAGCCAAGATAACAATTATTATCGGTGATTTTGATGCTGTTTAGCAATTTTAACCACTCGTCCAAAACGCAATTAATGGCTGCACAAATGGGCATATCTATGAATGTGAATTAGCAAAAGAAAAAGGGAAGGAGAAATTGACTAACATAGACTTTTAGGTGCCTTACCTTTATAAAAGGGCTTAAATTCCACTGAACACTCTCACACGTCAGTGACAGCCAAAGTTGGAATGTTGTTTGTGATTTTATTTTCTTTCCCTTTATTTATGGCAGATTCTCTCATTTTTGTTATGGTCACATGATAATTTTGTACTTGTTTTCTTTCCAGAAAAGAAATTCATTCTAAATTGCAAAAATCACTTGAACTAATCTAATTTTAATGATAAGAGTGATAAGAACGTGAAAGAAATCACTTTCATTTTTCAAATACTTTTGACCTTCTCCATATATGGAGTTGTCGAAGTTAGAGTTAGCAAAATTAAGGAGTTAACAAACAGCAGTCCCCAAAAAGTAGAATACAAAGAGTTATATAGTCCAAAGTGCATTGAATAAACCACGATGGAATTCGAGAGAGTAAGAGAGGTGAGAGGGAAGCGTAGGAGCCGTGAATGACGAACCTGTATCTGTCCATGTGTAATCGATAAACGCGTTTAGACATGATAGATAAGGGTTTTGAGGCATAGGGACATGAAGGCGTCACTGAGGCTTCCTGGACGAAAAATTGAAGTATTCTTATAGAGAATGCGAATAAAGAGTAATTCTGGAAATACAGAGAGAGTCATCCTTCACAGTTGATCCACATTTTGGCTGATTGCTTTACCTTATTTAATGCCACACATTGGAAATCTACTTTTAGGATAACAACATGAAATTTTAATTAAGAACGATAAAGTGCCTCTTCCGCCATTTAATTGCAGGTTTGGAAATGCCGGAAGCACTAAAAGGGACCATGATGTAAGACCCTTACAAATATTACCGAGTTGTTATGCGTGGGTTCGACTTAGTCATTTCAATCTTGTGTCTCGGTTACAAGTTTTTTGTGAGTTTTTGGAAGAATATTTCTACAAAAGGTTTCTTTTTCAAAGAAAATCTCTTCACTTTAGTGGGCCTAGCCAGATAACTCGTCTGTGTTAGATGCTTTCACCGGTAATGGTTTATTTAAATGTCCGCGATTATTCTTATGGGAAAGCCCAATTGCATGATTTAACGTCCCTGAGTAAGCACACTTCTTTGGGGAAATTGGTCATTTTTTCTATCTTTCAAAATAAAAACATGCATGAAAATATCTGCTACATCTGAATAAACCGCTCTTACATAATTAACATCTGTCATTTTTCTTCTATCAACGATGTCTGTATTATTGTGGATGTGCGTTTTGATTTCCTGATATCCTCCTGATAGTCACAAATAAATTGACGGCAATGGCCACATGATTCAGACAGAGAGAAACCTCCTCACTGCTAAATGCGTCTTTATTTGACTTGTATGTCATACAGGCAACCACCGCTGCATTTATGATGATTTAATATGAATGGCGAATTTTCCACAAGAAAATGCTCTTTTGAACTTTAAGATAATTACGCTCCATCATTGCTAATCTATTCTTTCAAGGAAATGTAAACATCTAATTCATTAGACCGTAAGTGACTTAATCGTTATATCCAAACAGAACTTCTTTCCTTTCAACGTAAAAATCACATGATGAAATGAAATGTTTACAACTAGGAGATTATTCTGGGCAATTGGCAAATAAAATGGCCAATAAGCGTGCATTTAGTAAATCCTTAGTTTATCAAATCTATTTTTAGCTTTACACTGTAACTGCAGTAATTAACTTAGAACAGAGCGACTCCTAACTGAGCGGAAATGGCTTAATGCATACCAAGTGAAATCACTTTCTGAAATGCAATTTTATTTTTCTTATGGCTGGATAAAAGTTTTACTACTTTTCATCACGGAGAAGCACCCTAATATATAGAAAATGTTACTAGGAGTATTTAGCAATAGAATTGACGGGATTAGGAGATCCCTGTGTCATATGGCCTCCAGACTCATAAGATCAATTATTTTCACAATTTGAAGTTCAACCAAAGCTGCTTTTCTCCTTTCCTTTAGGCCTTATCTATGTTTCAAATTGTTATCACCTACTTAATTTCATTTACTTAACGATGTGATTTTATTCAGAGTAGAAAATTTCCCAACTATCAATATTCACCCATAATTATGAGGTTTTTAACCAATATAGGTGCGCAGATTGTGACCAGGACGCAATTAGACATGACTTTCAAAAAACGGTTCGTAAATTTATTCGGGGCCGCCTCTATATTTGGAACAGACGGTAAATGCTGAGCGAAAATCCCTCTTAATCCTTTCCACCAACTGGGTTAGCGTAATTCGTTTAATTTTATTTTTCTGGAAATGTATTTTTTTCGAGGAAAAAGTGGATATAAAGCCTTTTAACGTATATGAGAGACTTACATTCTCAATTTTACTTAAAAACATATAGATTTTTTGGAGAATGTATTTAATTTATTTACTTAAATTAATTTAATTATTTATTTTAATCTTATAATACGACTGATCAATTATCAAAGGTTATTTTATATTAGCTAGCAGTTGTACACAAATCATCACGGGATATAATGATTTTATGGTTTTAAATGATACTTTAAAACATGGAATAAATTTTGACTCTCAAAGCTTATAACCCCAATCGTACAAATAAACAGACATCTTTAGTGGAAACCAGCAAAGGATCAAGTAATGGATTGTTGTCATAAGCAATTTTCATATCTCGTTCAATAGCACCTGCGGAATGATAAGACTATGATTAGCAACTATCTATCCGATTAATTCATTTCTAATTCTCTGCCGAAACTTACTACATAGCACTCAATGACATTATTCCTCGGAAAATTTCATTTTTCATGCCTTCTTAGATCAAGTATTACCCTATTTCTACATCTCTGGGCCATGGAAAATTGGTAGCTATATTTCCAAGCTAAGGCATTTGGAGAAACTTTTTTGGGATCCAGATAAGAATAAACTGAAGACGACTCGTTGTCCTTTTGTTTATGAATGTCATTAAAATGATGAGAACTTGCCGAAACATCTGTGAAATTCACTGAAACAAGATAGGAAATAAACTGAGAACATAAGAACTGAGAGAATAAAAAGAGAAGGTGGCTGATTATAAGAAGAGGTATGAGCCATAGGCAAAATAAAGTACAGATCAGTAGGAAGTAGATAGGTGACTGGAGAAAAATGAGAATCGAATTAGAATGATATTTGACCTCATATAGGGAAAGGGTCACTACAAGTTATCCAGAACGTCTCAGCAACTCATGAATTACTTCCACAAAGTACAAGATTGGAATTTTGGTTAGCAAGGCCTGATTACTAAGTCTTTGGTTTGATGTTGAATAAACTGAGGAATCGTCACTGATACTGTTAAGTGCATTAATCCTTTTCCGTGTTCTATAATAAAGTGAACTCGTTTAAATCGCGTTGGCAAATTGAGTTCTTAAAGTCCTCCATTGACCCTAATAACATCCCACATCTCAAATCTTTTTAACGGAGTACAGTATTGGTTTGATAACCAAAAACATAGAGCGAAACACATTCGTTTTATGTGCCTCTGTAAAATAGGTTAGACTAGCCGAGGCATGGTTATAGCGCGTTTTAACTGCCGTAACATTTTTTCGAATATGCACAAGCATGGAATTCTATTTTCTAAACATTTTTTTGTTTTACTGAAAATGTTTTTAAAGTGGAACGCTCTCATAGCGCAACGCATTCACAGCATATATAATGGATTTCACCAAATCAGTGCACATTTAGTGGCTAGTAGATAGCGACGGAATTGTAATTTATCCCTACCAGACTCATTATGCGTCCAAACCGTTTCAATTTGCACTGCAAAGTAGTCGTAACCACACAGTGGGTGGTCTCTCTTTCCATACTAGTCTGAATCCGGTCTTCGATAACTGAACAGCCTTTCAAAGGATATGAGTGCAGGTGTACTTTAACGAAACAAGACAGTAACCGATAAACGCGTTTAGACATGACAGGAGTTTTGTATCATAAGAACTTGAAGGTTGTTATATCCTGTTAATCTCAAAAGATCTTCGATTTGTAAGTAGATAGTTCTAGTTTAACTTAGTCGGCATTAGTACTATAAGTTTAGGTTCAAATAAAATGTCATATACAACAAACAACTAACACTGCTAAATAGCTAAACATGTATTTTTTGAGAAAGATGATGATGATGATGATTGTGGCGATGAGGATGCTGAATCCTGCAGGGAATTCTATTCCTTACATCAATCACAACTAAAAGGTTACCTAAAAAGAAGAAAATTACGTGTGCAGATTGGCGGTCTTATCGACTCTGCAAATGAAATTGAAATGAGGAGGCACTGGCGGATCGACTGCCGAAAACTCAAGATGATCAGCCAGTTGGTAGACTTTTTCGTCCAGTAGTTGGGTATTACAGGAATTATGTGAAAAGAGGATGGTTACGAAATCATACGAAAATTTGTCCCTCAGATTTTTCCTGAGAAGATTCTAAAAAGAAAAATCCGAAGAACCTCAACTTGAATTAGCAGCTGACCTGATAATTCTGGAACTCAGATAAAGTGATGTTTGCCTGATTTCCAGACCCTCAACTCCTATTACTTTATATATTCCCTCATAAATAGACCATATCCCTATTTATGACTTCCATTTCCTAAGAGTTTGAATATTTTCCCATGATGAGAAGCTACACACTATTTTAGCCCTGATATGGGAAATAAATGATAAATATAATAGGTCAATCGAGCACTATTAAAGTGTCAATATAGAAAATGCAATCTCACTGACAGAAAAGTTCTCTGTTTACCGTTCATTTTATTATTAATATTATTGTTCGAAGTACCTCACTTTTACTTGGCCAGTAGACAAAAGTCCTCTAATTCGTCTCAGAAAATACCTTTTTCGTTCATTTTCAAGAAGGAATTCTTTTCGTGTCCAAATGGTCAGCTGCAAAACGCTTAGATAAGGAAGCGATATGGGGATCCTTGTTAATTACACTTATTTTATTAAGTGTATATATATATATATATGTTGTTTAACATTTTAATTGTTTAGTAAACCTGCTCAACTAACTGGAACTACTTACATCAATACCCAGTGTAATGCATTAGGACAACCTAGAAGACCCAGAAGATGCACATTTCAACCAAATGACATTTGTTTTTATTCTTGGTAGACATAGGGAATGGATTTTAAAGACAGGGAAATCAATTTTACTCCACTAACAGTGTCTCCAAGAGATTTTTTCATGTGATCAGATAGTCATCATTTCAGCCATCGAAAACACAAAAACATTCCATAGAGGAATATAAAAATGAAAGCAAATTTTCAGCAAAATTTCACATTCCTTGTTTCGAAGATAGGTCGGAATAAAATAGAACCAAAATACGATCATCAGAAAAAGCTTTCTGGATTAAATTATTTATTATACCCAGAGGGATTCCCTTTAGAGATTCTGCTTTTAAAATAGTATATTAGGCGATACGTGCACAAACGGCAGTTAATATTAATTGAAGGTTTGCCAGTGAATCTCACTACCAGTTTCAAGTATTCAAAGAAAATGTGAAAGACTATAATGGCCTTCAGACTGTAGCACTCCAATTATAAGATAAGAAAGAAATTAAATCTAAACATGGGCATATCAAAATGCACGAAAGACAATCAATGCCTTCCACAGGCTTCCCCATTAAATGTATAAAATTTCAAAACTATGCATGCTTGTGCTTGTTTTGTATCCATGATATGATCTCTTAATGACTGAACTTAGTGATATTAATAGGAAAGACTAAATACTAATTCATAGTCCAATAAACAGTCAAGATGTGTCTGTTAACAATTCAGTGATGTTTGTTTTGTCAGTTTCCTGCCTAGATTAAATTTTCGATTTAATTTGCTGCTTCCTCGGCAGCCGAAAGTATTCAAATAATTTCACCACCCAAATGTTTACCCCATAAAAGCTGCCGCTTACATTTTAATTCGGTTCATTCATCATCAAAGATTAAAATGTTCTTTTTAATAAATCGGTAAATGTGTATTTCCAGGTTCTTGAGCATACATGCACATAAAATTTCCCTTCCGAAATAAGAGAGTTATATCAGTTAAATTTGTTAAAAAAAGAATATTTTAGCCATAAATAACATACACAATAGGAAAGGAGAATAACATTTTAATGCCGCGGAGATGGAAGAAGGTATACCAAACAAAATAAAATCAATATGGGAATAAGTATGAACACGAAAATAGTGTCGCAACTAAAAGTAGCTGTCATGTTTCCATGGACATTATTTGTAGTCTGGTAGAAAGCCATGAAAATCAATTGTATGCTAGACTGCCCAGATCCAGATCTGCAGTTTAAATTGTGATCTCCCTTCTATTTATTTGAGTCAATAGAAAACAAACGGCTTTCTGATCGGTCAACAATTGCAGCAATCGTAGAATCAATAAATAAACAGATAATTCAGAGCAGAGAGGATGAAACTCGAGAATATGGATCGTGTGCACCGAACATATTCGATTCGGCTACTTACCAAACTCAAATGCGTAATACGAAGACGTGTCTTAACTTAAACTGATTCATGAAAATATGTAGACAAGATATGTGAAATAGTAATACGAAACATCGAAATCAGTATCTTAAATGCGCGAATATTTTCTCTAATTCTTATAACCAGGAAAAGAGAAGTAGACAGTTTTTGAAGGGATAAGATTGAATTATCATTTCAGAGGCAAAGGATAAAAATGACTAACATATTTAAACATATTTATTTAAAAGAGAGGAAATAATAAAATTAAAGCTGAGAATTATCGTTTGCCCTTACATGTGAAAGTCTTGCCGTAAACTTCACTCTTGTTACGAATCATCTGAAATTGATTTATGGAAGAAAAAAGTGAGGATGAAAGAGTGGTTCAAAAGCATTTCCCTGGCAATTGATTGTATTTCTTACCCACTACTAATGGAATATAAACCTTTATTCCCTTTATTCTTTCGGAATTAAAATGACATAGTCACCCATACGATTCACAGGTTTATCGGGGACATTAATAATAAACATACTTCAATTTAAAAGGAGGAACAGATGGGATAGGAAATCCTAAATTTTCTTAAAAATCCTTTGCAAGGTATACTTGTGCTATGAACTTGATAACATCTAACAATACCAGTAATGCACTCACAACTTGCCAATGGGCTGGGAGTAAAGGCTAATTATTATTTCCAGCTCATCGTTTTACTCATAAGGGCCACAAACTACCATTTATCTGAAAATGAGCTTGAACGCAACTTAAAGTAATTGTGTGAGACAACAGTCAGTAGTTGAAGCGAACAAACTAAGCCGTTGTCGAAATAAATCTCATAAGATTTTCATTTGTAGTGTTAGCTACTTCCGTTTACTTAACATTCATCAGTCTAGGCGTCTTACCAACGATTAAGTTAACTTTTCTGTTTGTACTTTATTTAACGGGTAAATTGCACACTAAGTCCAACGTTATTACAAAAAATATGAAAATTAACATCCAATAATGATCTTAAATTTTTATAAATAAAGTAGGCTAGTCGTTATTATTGTGAATTCGATGTTGCAAGAATAAGGTACTGATAGGACATTTTTTATAAAATTAAATTATTAAACTTGAAAGGTTTAGTTATCTTTTCTCCTTTACATCAAGACAGTAAACTGATGAATTGCATGTAAGAAAATTTTCCATTCTCTACCATTGGAAGAAAAAACCGAAATAAAGTGACATGACCGACCCTCTTGATTAAATAATATCGGTCAAGAGGATCTAGACATCGTTGATGAGCATTTGCTACAATCCCGGTGACGAATCATGGAAGTTGAATTTTGGAAAGTGAACTGCCCACTGAGTAAGTATTGTACGACTTGAGTTCAAAACCAAATGAAGTAAGACTCTTTGCTACCTT
Source organism: Hymenolepis diminuta (assembly GCA_900708905.1). Lineage (NCBI taxonomy): Eukaryota > Metazoa > Platyhelminthes > Cestoda > Cyclophyllidea > Hymenolepididae > Hymenolepis > Hymenolepis diminuta. The sequence goes on from CAADRB010000023.1 coordinate 1,762,646, forward strand.
GACGTTGCTCTCTGTCTTCCTCATCCCCTCCCCTTTATCTTTTATTGGGCTTTCTTTTACCCGATTTTAGTTACTTCCCACAATTAAAAATAAAAAAAGTGTTTTCCAATACTGTGAGCAATAATAATAACAATTTAATTGCCACAAATTTTATTTTATCAACTTTCCATAATGAAAGGGATTTAAAGACCTTTTTCCACCTTTTGTGAATAAGGCAATACATGCAGTATTTATTGTGCGTTCTGCAATAAACATAATAACGGCTTAAAAATAAGTAAAGGAAACTCGTGTTTGTTGTGTGTTTGGAAAGTGCTTCTCATGGCGCACAAACTTAGAAAGAACAGGAGATTCAATACGAAGGTGACTTTCCTTCGCCAATGGATAGTCAAGGCTATTTGAAGCATGTTGCCCCAAAATAAGAAAATTCACATTTAAGAAAGTATAACTGGTAAATATACGAATATATGTGGATAAATAAACGATTATGAATGGCGTTAGAAACAGTTCAATCAAGAAGGTGGTCCATTTCACCACGCAGAACAGCTAGAGCTGCTGAGGCCTCGCTGTCCCAAGGTTTTATGCCTTGTCGCAGTAGTTCTTCTACTTCTTCATCCGTGAAACCACAATTCAAGTCCACTCTCGCCGAAGCACTTTGTCGAAGGGACTCAGAAAATGACTTTGATCTAGACTTTTCATACTGACGATATGCTGAGTTAAAACCCTGATCACGATTTAGTGATGCAATTGCACTGCGAAAACTTCGGGTCGGCATATTGTAACTGTTTCTTCTACCCAAATTAATATCACACTGACGATAAGTATTAACTTTAGTATAGGTGGAATCAGAAGAACCGAACTGTCTATTGTTTATAACAGTTTTGTGCTGCGTCGGCTGTGCATCTGCATAATGCTCGGGGGGATGATCACCGGATGCACCAGCAACATGCCATTCAGCATCGTTTGGCAAAGTCATTTCAAGAGCAGGCTCATTCTGGCATCCAAATTCATTTACAGCAGGGTTGATAGGGTTCTTTTCCGAGGTTGCTAATTCATTTTCAGGTTGCAGACCATGCTCATCTACTTCTCGAGTGGATGGAAAATGAGATTGTACATTTGGATAATCTCCCGCCGAATTAAGAACTTGTTTCGGTCTGAAGTCTAGAGACGAGATTCTACTACCATATAATGATGGAGGAATGAAATTGGAACTACCGGCAGCAAGGGCAACTCTTGTTAGCTCTGCAGCACCACCAGCTCGACGCACTAATTGACGATGGAGGTTTTCAATTTTTCGCATTACTTCCCGCTGATGTATTCTCCAGGGATTGGTGGTAATTGGCACCAACCACTGGACCATTGCTGCTGCGGCCATCTCCATTTCCTCCTCCATTGTATATTGGTCTGCAAGAAGATTTCTCAGATCAATTCGCAACTTCATCAAGCTAAACAGACCCAAATCATGACCTATAGAAGAAACATAATCAGTATCACATTCGTAACTAAAATAGGCAATATGACAGTTAATCTACCAGCCATTAGCCCTGCCACGCTGTCTATCCAATCAAGATGGACCTTTTTCTCCCATCGTTGAACTTTCACCCCTTTCGCCTTGTCAGCCATATGTTGAAAAAGTGACCAAGGCTTTTCGAAGATGAGAATACAAGACTTGCACCAATACATCTGCCCCGCCTCAAGAGCTGCCTTCATTTTGACGCACTTCACATGATCGCCATCTTTGTCTAGAAAGCATTCGAGATAGTGATCCTTCAGGAGATTGCAATAACTCTCATTTCCCCTCCTCTCCAACACTCGCTTACATGTGCCTAATAAGAAAATAAGGAATCAAATTTATTTATAATACATACCACACATTATTTGAGAATCTAGTGTTAATTGCTCCTGCTGAAATTTAGAATCAGCAAAGCATTCTTTAACGTCGGCCACCATTGACAATACATCTAGACAAGAACATGCAAATCGTAGAGATGACTAAATACAGGAAATTATTTGCATTAAAATATGGAACGAACCATTATTTTCCCCATTTGCCTCCCTATTATTATCAACAGGAGTTATAAAACTATCACTGATTTCCACTTGCAAGTCTATGGGATCCTTAGTGCAGTCTCTTGTCTGTGGTGGGTCCGAAATTATGAGTCGAGAAGAAATTGCCATACTGTTGTTATTTCTGTCCGAGTTACATTTCGATTCTTGAGAGTCTTTTGGAACCTGATAGAAGCCAAAAAGCTGCAATAAATATAACTAATAAAATTATGTTGATTTTAATAAAAATACTATTAAATGTTATTTTTGCATATAAGTCGCCAAGAACATATAAATAAATATGTTAGAACATTTGGTAATAAATTGAAATGTTTTATACTGTAAGATTTATCAAAGCCAACCAAAACTAGATTTGAAATACAAGATATCTGTTTCAAGATGAGAAGAAGATATGTCTTACTTTTTCAGTATTAGAAAATTTACTGATAGACCGTTCAACAAGTTTTAATGAGCCCGATGCATGAGAAAAGTGGCAGTTTTCCCCATAAATACAGCCATTGGAAGATTTTTCCCTTAAAATAATAATTTAAATATTTCTTACCAGAAAAATTTGCAAGGGGGTCGTTTATCAGGTATGTGAAGGAAATTGCAAGTATCTCCATACCAGCAACCCCCAATTGTATTAAAATAACGGCAGATTTTCTTTTCTGTATCAGCCATTCAAAATAGCAATAAATAAAATTCCAGGAAATACAAATCTGCAAGTAAAAACGAAATGCAGCGGTTATTGATAATATTATATTAATAGTGTATTATATTTTATCGCTCATTTGGACAGCTTAAACAAATAAGATACTGTCAATTATAGTACGATTTTCTCACTTATTGCTTGATTGCCTCTTTATTTTTGCATTATTATAAAATTGGCTAGGTTATTATCTTAGAGTCTCTAGATTCAGCAAATATTTAAATGATTTTTATTTTCTTTAACTAGCAATAAACAAAATATTGTCATGTTCTTTGAGAATGGAAGCAATTAAAGGTGATACTTAATATGCATCTCTGATAAACCATCACATTCTGAGATTTGATGTAGATCAATTGATTAAGTGTCATTTTTTCTGATGTCGCTTATTAATTTACGCTAAGTTCATAGATATTGACAAGAAGACTATTGCATGTTATACATTATTTCACTAATATTGCTATTTTCCAATATCAAATTTCAAAGTGTTCTTAAATCATTATTTCATTATTTTATCATTTTTATTCTCTGATTAAGAATAAGTTAGTGAGTTTAGAGGTACCGTAAAAGCGCATAACACAAATAGTTGGTCTAGGGTCTTGTTGTCGTTCAGAAGGATAGTGTTAGGATGAATAACGTGTTGGAACAGCAGAGAAGTATACATGAAGAACGTGAACGTCTAATTGACGCAATGTCCAAGGAAATGTGTTTTCAACCGAAGACGGTTTGTTAAATTGTTTGATTATTCATATTTCGTTAGCACAAAGAAAGCGTCAATTCCGAATTTCGACTTCGAACAATGTTTGATGTATATGTCACTATTAAATTAATATTATTTATTTAGAGATATATAGAAATAACGAAAAATCTAAAAGAGCTATATGAAGATAAAGATGGGTAATTAGTTGTGTTATTTAACTCACATTACTCTAGTCTTCGTAAGCTAGATATTCAAGGTCTTTCTGGACCAAACGAATTCAGTGAATTTTACGCCCGATTAAAAACGCTGAAAGAATTTCATAACTTCCATCCAGATGAGATCAGTGTGCCGATATCGGTGGAATTTCAGCGCTTTAGAGAAATGCGTGAAAATCCTGAAGAAGCCGCAGCAACTATTATTGAATTCACTGACGAAGAGGGCTATGGACGCTTTCTTGATCTGCATGAATTGTATGAAATATATATAAATATTAAAGGGTTTAATGTAAGTCTTAAATTTTATTGATTGTGGTTTCTAGAAAGTAGATTATCTGACATATTTGCAGACGTATGACAAGTTGTATGAAATTCTTCGTGAGCGGAAGACTTCCTCAAGTGCTTATCGTCACTACTTGGAACGGTTGATTTCTTATCTGGAGGGGTACTTAGCTCGAGCTAAGCCGATGCTTGATTTGACAGAAGTGTCCAAAAATGCGCTGGCTCGGTTCGAACGAGAGTGGTCAGAGGGTACCTTTCCTGGATGGAGCGGAACCACTGGATCTGGTAGTTCAACATCTGCCCTCTCGCACGGTGGAGCTCATCTCGACTTGACACCTTTCAGACAACCTGAGGAACTGGCTTCACTCGGTCTGGATCGACTCAAGTCGGCTCTCCTTGCCTTGGGGCTCAAGTGTGGTGGTACATTGGAAGAGCGTGCTTTACGCCTTTGGGCTACTAAAGGAAAGGCTATTGAGGATCTTCCTCCTGAATTTTTCCCTAATTCCAAAGTTCTTGGTAGGAACAAGAACAGTCGCGTTGCCAACTCTGCGGCTGCTGAGTAAGTTTTGTCGGATTTTTTCTTCACCAAATAATAATTATACGTATTTTGTATACTTATCTAATCTATCCCTTTAATATTCTTATTGTCATCAGTATCCATTTGCCATTATTCGCTGTTGATGTTTAGGTCTATTCATGTAACTCTTATCCAATACTCCTAGCTTTTTATTATTTTGTCAGTCTTAACTGTCTTTTTATCCTATAATTTTTTCCCATATGCTACTTGTATCTAGTTGATCTAAAAGTCGACTTTTTTCAACTTAGATGCTTTAATTATATCCGATTGATGCTTTTGAAACTTGATAGGCAGAACCAGTATTTGTTTGATGTCATTAAACTGCATCATGCTGGTAGTTAATTATTCGATAAGATCTTCAATCTGTAAATGGCCTCATTTCTAAACACTTAACACATTAAGTGGTTTTATTAACAAGATTTAAACATAGAGATGTTATATGTATTTTTTTGCAGTTCATTTTCTAGTTTTGATTTAAGGAGTCTTCGTATCCAGGGTTTAACTTAATTTTGTGTGCAGCAGTAATTTAGCTTTTGTTTTGTTGCGTTTATCATCTGCAAATTTGAAATCATATTTGAGTTTGTCCTATCTAATCTTAAAAGAAATATAATGTGTAGAGAGCCATTAAAAAATACACGTATGATGGTCATTTTAAGTTGATCGATTTTCCGCAAATCGTTATCGTTAAGTACGAACGTTTTTGTGTACGTTTGTCCCTACTCTTCCGTATAATTTCAGCAACTCTGCATATTAAAATGAATTAAGCATATGCATGCGTCCTTCACTCATTCCTTGAGGAATTCAGTTGTGGAGTACATTCATGTTTGCTGTTTCATTCGGAATTTCCGTAGTACTACGTTAAGTACTTGATGGATAATTGACATTGTTATATTTATCTTAATCAGGATTCTTTATTAGACGTCGGACTTTTTTATATCTCCGTTTAACCAATGTGTGTGTATGCTATCCTATATTGCGTATACTGACAGGCTTGATTACAACTATCTATCCTTTCCTCCAAGCAGAGATTCGGATCGCATAAAGGAGATTGCAATGTTGGAGGCATGTGTCTATCAGTTGGCAGAGATTCTCAACGAACATCGGGTGGCAACGATAGAGAATGTGCAACGACGTCAGGCACGGACACTGGCCGAGCGAGAGGCCGAGGATGAGGAGAGTGATACCGAAAATGACCTCAACACCGCCAACAGTGGAAATGTTGCCACTGCTGATGCTAACGGCGACGCCGAAGAAGATGACATTCCCTACAATCCTAAAAATCTTCCTCTGGGATGGGATGGCAAGGTACGTTTATTTATCTTTTAAATCTAGGATTTGCGCTTTCATTTGATCTTTTTTTCTTATTCAACAGCATCTACTAATGCTAAAAGCCAGTTATCTGCATCACTAGTTGCATGTACCTTTCATCAGTAATCTCTCAAAAAGAGGGTTTACGTGAATTGAACAATTGTCTCTTTACCATAAACAGAATCTTTTTAATTTTCACCTAGAATTACTACTCTCAAATATGCTGAAGTCAAGTGATTTCAGGTGAATAGATGAATAAACGTTTTCCCAAGTCAAACCTATGGATCTACCGCACTTATGAAGATTTATTATATTGCGGTCTCTTTCATGCTATTTATGTTCAATCTAGAAAATTCCAACGGATCTTACTGCAATATTGCATCAAGTTGGAGGCATATTGTCACGGGAAAATGACCCAAGAGCATATTTTTTGACTCAGTCAAGTCATTTAAGGAAAGGATTATCTATTTTTGTGTATTTGTCAGTGCTCTTCAATTTGCAATCAATTTATCAAATGTCACCGAGTTTCGTTACTATATCCATGTTCATTCAAATGATCTACCTTATCATTGCTTTAAGAGTAATGAGTTCGCATTCTCTTCTTAAGATGTTGACGGTTTAGGTGAGACCGATGCATAACATGATTAGTTTCGTGAAATGCCTTATTACCACAAGTTGTCCTTGAATTACATCGCTTTAATTTTCTTCTTACCTAGTTCTACGGAATCTGAGTTTACTCTAGCCTTTCAATTACATCTGCGGGTGATTAAGCTTCTAACGATTTATCTTGGTAAGTTTTATTGCTTTCCGCCGGTCTTTTTTCGGCTCAAAATTCTCTTATCACGAATACTTGAAGTTAATTTTCTTAGTATTAACATCGTCCGTTAACACAGACAGTGTTAGTTAACGTTTATATCATTGCTGGAGTCGTATTACTATCTAGATGGAAGCAGTTTCTATTGAAAATATTGAAGGTCATCTCCAATATAAATAATCTGGCCACTTAGGTTATTGTATAAATTTTCAAATTTACAATTGATTGTTTCAAATTTTGTGTTATTACCAATCCGCATGATATTATGGTACCTAAACTCCCTATTGTTTTTTCCCATTTTAGCCTATTCCGTACTGGTTGTACAAATTGCATGGCTTGAATATGTACTACTCGTGTGAGATCTGCGGAAATCAGACGTATCGCGGTCCCAAAGCCTTCCAACGCCATTTCTCCGAGTGGCGTCATGCACATGGCATGCGTTGCCTTGGCATACCCAACACCGCTCACTTCGCCCACGTGACCAAGATTGAGGAGGCTCTCGCGCTATGGCAACGCATCCGCACCACCAAGGAAGCCGAACGCTGGCGTCCTGACGTAGAAGAGGAGATGGAAGACCATGCTGGCAATGTCGTTTCTCGCAAAACTTATGAGGATCTCAAACGACAAGGTCTCCTCTAAGGCCATACTCGCTTTCCCCTATCCCTTTGTCTTGTGTTATAAATACTAAATATAATGCATTTTTAAATAAAACTTTTTCTTTTTTCCCTTTCTATGATTTTATATTCTCCCTTAGTACGTTTACATTCTGTTTATAGACATGGAAAAAGTTGAGCATAAAGCTGAAGTTAACGAGTTGAACAAGGGCCCTTCATCTGAGGCTGATACTAATTCCGAACCGGAAAAGTTTTTGTTTAAGGCTTCTCCATTGAATCTCCCTGCAAAGCCAGAACGATCTACCGCTAAAGTGATTTCAGAAACACAGCCACCGATCGATACATCTGTAACTAATATTCCTTACAAAACCCATTCTACTTTTTATTTTTGAGTAGTTAAACTCATCTACTCCTCTCTTAGAAGTACTACAAGCCTCCTGAATGGGCTCAAACTTGCCCCTCAGAGTCCAACTACTTCATTGAAGTAATTAAAAATGGCACCTCCCTACCTGATGATACTATTCATCTCGCTGGAGTAAATCACTGTGTTCTTGGACGTCAGCCGGCTCTCCTCTTAAACCCCAATTTCGTCGGTGGAAAGACATCTCCTCTCCTACATCCCTCGATTAGTCGTGCGCATGCAGTCCTTCAATATGGTTGCTATGCAGATTCTACCCCTGGTTGGTATTTATTCGACTTTGACAGCACACATGGGACATTTGTGAATAAACACAGAGTGCCTCCAGGACGGTATATCCGACTTCGAGTGGGCTATGTCCTCCGTTTTGGCAGTAGCACTCGTCTCCTCATTCTAAATGGACCAGAGGATGATATGGAGGAGGAAACAAAGGAGTCATTTAGTGAGCTAATTGTGAAGAGGAAGGCGAAACTGGCTAAAATAGAGCGAAATGAGGGAGAGTTGAAGCAGCTTGCTGAAAAATCAGTCACTGGTGGCGGCGGCAATGATGGGCCGTGCAACTGGGGAATATCTGGTAAGACTAATCTTTTTGAATCCTCTACCCTACTCTTCTCTAGATGATGTCGAAGAGGAGGATAATGGTGAAATCATGTTGCAACGATTGGCAGGAAGTGGAAACTGCTTGAGTCATGAGAAGAACTATATTGAAGATCCGAAGAAGACACTGAAATCTTTCTTTGATCGCGAGGGTCTTGATCCTGAATACGAATTCGTCGAGGGAAAATTCGGTCAACAGATATGTCGTATTGAGTAAGTTCACTTTTCTCATTCTTTCCATTGCGATATTTCAAACCGTCATGGCTGCCTTCGCTTTCACTTTCAGACCTTCTTTCGCATAGTGAGACTGTCAAAAGTCGTTTCTCGGATAATAGGATCGTTTTTTTAAGAATTCTATTTTAACCCGGCCAATTTTTAAGTGGCAGTTTTAAGTTAGCTCTCCTCTTTTCTTAGCCTACACTATAAATCCAATGCCCAAGTTTATGCTGTCTGTGGGATAGTTGTGTTTTAGCACGCTTAATGGTCCATAGATAGGATTTAACAAAGAATGTGCTGATTTTCATTCCTTATTTCTTATCGTTTGTGTCCTCAGTTTTTTATTTCTATTTCCATGTCTATTTAATTATGCCACGATTCGTCAATATGTGCGGATATTTTCACTTGATCTTTTTCGCACTGCATTCAATTTTTCCTTGGTATTCAGCTATTCGCCCACTTTTGGACGAGGATGAGTATTTTGAGTACCTTTGAATTGAAAATCCTCTTTTTATATTGCAAACATTTACTCATTCGTGTATGTTCAGACTTTCCCTTACTCTTTCTACACGCAAAGATTTTGAATCCTGATAATTTGATGTGTGGATATACAAGTAAATTTTTTGTCTACCACTGCTACCTGTTGCAGTGCCATCTCCGATGCTTGACAGATTAGACCTTACGCTAGTCCATCTCCTAGAGACTTGAAGTGAATTATATTCTGTTGGCTATTTTTTACGAATATGATAAGACTATGCTGATACACTTCTTCCTAGCTGCCCTAAATTTAAAACTGTAAGGTCATGTATATATATATATATATATATATATATATATAAACTCATGAACGCTTTACAACGATTCTGAAATACTCAGATGTGAGGGCTGAATGCGTTTATTTAAAAGACAAAATTGAGGGACTCTGTGGTGGAGTCGGGCTAACACTGTTTCAATAGGCAGGTAATGTTGGTTATCTGAATTAAATGAGAATATGTAGGGCATAGTATAATTCAGAAGTAGCTCGAAAGGTCATTAATCGATATTCGCCAACTTTAGCAATGATGAAGTGCTTTGAATATTGGGACTATTACTCGTATGTTCATTACAATGTCGGACGGACATTATTTTGATAGACCATTACGGATTATTAAATACCCTTTTACGTGTGTACGCAGATTGCCACTGGAGGAGGGAACAGTGTATGCCGAGGTTCCTCTGACTGGACGCAAGAAGAAGGAGGCTATTGCTGCTTGTGCCTTGGAGGCCTGCAGGATGCTTGATCGTCTGGGCCAATTCGACGCCAACAGAGGTTGGTCTCTTAGTTATTCATTTAATTTGGCATTACCACACTGTTCTTAACTAAAGGTTCCTGTTATTTTAGAGGGAGCAGAAGCAGTGAGACGAGCTCGTGAAAAGGCCTACTGGCAAGAGAATGATTACTACTCCTCAGACGAAGATACCTTCCTCGATAGAACCGGTCAAATTGAAGTCAGAAGACGTCAACGCATGCGGCGTCTCGGAGTCGATGATGCCTCTCTCAAACAAGACGAATCAACTTCAAGGAAGGTCGATGAAGAACAACAGGATTCCTTTACTCTGGTGAGTGGAAGGGGTCTTATCAGGTGTCTATTGTGTTTCTAGATTTAAACTAGATAAATACCTTCGGGAGATATAGCTGAATTATATTGTAGTTGAGTGGGTACTACTGAAAGCCCTTCTGTTTACGGTTATATCTATGAAGATATTTATTTACTCTCGTGTTGGTTTGAGTCATTGGTTTTGTGAATGAATGTTTTTTGCATGAGGCACGTTATTTTTCATCTAATGTACCTAAGGGCTACGTAAGCACTAATTTGAAATAACATTTTGTGTGTGAGATTATCTTCAGGCCATTTCGTGCTGCATTATCTAAGGTACATTTAGAGACATGCTGGTCACCCTTCAACGTTGTACACTCCATTGATCACAGTCATTGATGAGCTCATGCTATTATGTTGTATAGTCCTGTAGTGGCTTTTCGGCATACCACCTGTTAACTACTTCCTCAAGTTGCCTATCTATTTGTCCCAGCTGTCAAACCACTCCCATTTTTGTCCGCCATCTCTATAACAGCATTTCTTTTGTGTGCTTTCCAAGTATAAGTATCTCCTTGCCTAATTTGTTTGTGGTAAAGCTTATAGAAGCTGCTTAAAAGTTTTCTCTAGGTCTATTTCGATGTAGTCCGAAGATTAGCCATTAATCGTGCAGCCAGTTTACTTTTTTTCTTTGTCAAAATTGTATGTAAACCGTACCTTAAATCTACCTTCAAATTTGAGCCCTATTGTGTGTCCTGATTAGAATTTCGTGGTTGTTGAATATGTGGGCTTAAGTTATGCCGATAAATTTGAATTCGTGTATTTTTAGCTGGCTAACCTGGAGGAGCTGGGAAAGGAGATGATCAAAGTGGAGGATGAACTAAATGCAGCAGAACGGGGTGACTTCCTTTCTCTTTACTTACTCAGTCTATTTAACTACTGTTCAACTATCTCATTTTCTTATCTGTGAATAGCACTGGAAGCTGCTGGTGAGAATGCAAGTGAAATGGACGAATTAGAAGCCTATATGGAAGCTATCAAAAATGGTAAATTTGCCTTTAATTTTTTGCTTTCACTATTAATCATATTGATTCATTGTAAATAAATTTGACTTTCTCGTTATCTGTGAGAGAAGCTTAAATATGTCACCGAGTTAATGAAGGGCTATAAAAATGATCGAATCCCAACTTGTTCTTCAGAACATTTTTCAACACGAAATTTGCATTGATCACGTCTTCAATGACTATTAAAATGGACACTGGCAGTTATTTCTCTCTCAGGCCTTATCCGCACACGTTAAGTTTAATTTAATTTATTCCTTATTCTGCACTGTTTAGCCTTCCGATAAGAGGTGTGAATTTTGTTTTAGGGGATTTGCGATGTGTTCCTATTCAATATTTTTCTCAAATTGCATAACATCCTAGCAGTTTCTTTTACCTTTCGGATATTAGTTAAGGTTAATTTAATCGATTCATTTAAAATTTAATGCGCTTCTCCTCAAAAACATAGATGATTACGAATGGCACTCTCAATTTTTAACTTTATTGTCCTTCGATGAGGTCAAGGTCCTTTTGTTCATAAAAACATGTCTTGCTATCCATTTCCCTATTCTTTTCTTTTTCTCACTTTAGTTGTCAATTTGTGTTCAAATATAGCATCTGTTGTGCAGTTTAACTCATGCAAAAGACAGAGTGACTATGCCATTATCTATCAGAATGGCACACAATCTTGACCTGAAAGGAAGGCAATATTATAATCGCTCATCATTGGAATCTTGAGGATAAGAAGAATTATTGAAAATAGCGAAATAAATTTTCAGGACTTGTTCTCCAATCCAAAAAAGTCATAGACCGAATTCCCTTACCTCGCTTGCATCCTTTTCCAGAATCATAAACATTAGTTTTAAAATTAATTGATGAATAATATTGTTTTGTGTATTCTCAGGAGCACCGAAGAGAGCTGAGCGACAGGCGCTGAAACAGCGTTTGGTTTCATTGCGTCAGGAAGAGGTGCGACTGCTGCGCCGCGCGGGCATCCGAATTACCCCTGTTCGTTTCTCCTCGGCTGCATCCTCTTCCGCAGTCTCTGCTGCTGTTCGGGCTACCCTCACTAATGCTTCGATTGACAAAGTTGACACTAAGTGTGTTTTCCAGCCTTTTTATAACCCCCGTTTGGAAGCTCATCTATTTAGAATTTGTGGTTTTAGGATTCTCGCTAGGGATGAGAAATCTGTTTTTTAATACTCTCCTAGGTTGTTTTGATACTAACAGGTCTTGTTTCTGCTGCTACAATCTAAGTACCGCTAGGCTACAGCTGACTCGGACCCGAAGAAGTGCAAGACGCCTTTGCCTCAATACCTCCTGACTGATAACAGTTTTCGTCTCGAATTGCTGCCAAGCTCCCATGAGAGCAGCGTGCACCCACATATTAAGAAAAGTGTCGGGCAACTTGCTTGTCGGCTTCCTTTCACTCCGGCTAGTGTATACTTAAGTGGCTCACTTTCAAATAAGTTCAACTTGTTCAGATGTTTTGAAATAGATAGAATTCAAACCTTTTGAAGGTAATCCTTGTGGGACTTGGGAATTTTTTCCCTTGAAAATTTTGGTCATTTTCTCAGTTCGATTTCTAGTATATAATTATCGTCTACGTCCGAGACGATTGATTCAGTTTAGTCAAATGAGAGGTCTCTAATGGAAAACGGCAAAGTTGGTGAACCTATTATCTACATTCACCATTAGCAATGATTATTTTAGAAGAGATGGACAGAGATTTACTTCCCCTCAATTTTATCTGTTGGCTATTTTCTCTCTAAGAAAGTGCGCAACACTGAACTGAACTCGTTCCGATTCCAACTGTTGGTGTCCTTCAAATAGTGTAGTTAGGCTCATCAATTGTCATGCAGAGTATACATAATTATTTTGAGTCTTGGAAATAACCTCCAATTACCATCCAAATATTGAATCATATAACTATTATAGCACTCTGATACTAGAAATTGATTGGGTACAGATTTAATTAAGGGTATCGCTCAAATAAAAAATAGAAATTGAGAGCAATATGAGGATTTCGCTCTTTCAAAATCTAGAATAGCTGTGATTAGAGTTCACTTTTAATCTTATGAATGGTTAATCTGCTGTTGCGGCACAAAATTAGAGCTTTCCACTGCTCCTGGCTATCTAGGATAGTTATATATCCAACCACCCCTCTCACTATACTCCCTGCCCTATTGTACTTGGATACGTCTATTCTATTGAGATATGAAAAGGGCCGTGTGTCGAGGGTCAGTTCCCCATAGTCTTAAATAACAAACAACGGGGAGTCTCTGTGTCCTAGGTTTAAGGCAGAATACAGGATCCGTGTCAAGTAGGGGGACGGTCGAAATTAGGATTAGTGGTATGCGCATATTTTGGAAAATTTTCCATGATTATACAAGTTCTACACCAATTAAGGAGAGCGGATGACAGAAACAACCTTTTGCATCGTAATCGCAATTTGCAATTATGATTACTTTGGTATCCGTTTTACTTACACATGCATTTAATGGTCAAGTTGTATGCTCTAGTTAAAGATATTTGCTAACCAAGACTTTTGAGGAATATTCTAACAGAGCTATCCTGGTCACTTTCAATTACAATTCTTATTATGAATGCCTCTTTCGTGGATAAGATTAACGTCGAGCATTTCTAAGCCTCTTTTCCACCCCTTCAGCAAACCGGATTCAGGTCATGTGGAGAGCAAATTGAATGCCCTGAAACGTCAGTTGCCCAAGGTAGCGGTGGCTGCTGTCTCCGAACAGAAGAGAAGCATTGACGGAGAAGACGAGCCATTTGTCCCTGAGGTTGATGAAGATGAAGAAGAAGAATCGACCGATACTGCTAAGCCGGTTAGTAGTGTCTTAATTCGTCTTACTTACCTATAGAGGGATCGCAATTTGCTCTAGTTTCTACACTCAGGCGGTCGATAAGTAATATGAACTTGCATAAATTAGTTAACCTTAAGCAAAGAAAGACTTGACTGTTGTACTTTGACTGCTAGATTCTTCAATTATGGCAATTTTCATTGCATCGAAGACTGGAGAAAAGAGGACTATCCGATAAACATGCCTGGAAGAGAATAATCTTGGACTTGCATTGGCAATTATCCTTGCATTGCAATTATCAAATCTGGCTAGGTATATGGGTATAAATATCAATTCAATCAAGTAACATAGTGATTAGAGGTGGAGCTTCAACAGGTCACCGTGCCGTTTGGGATGAGATAAAGCTGGCGAATAAGTATAGAAGTGGTTCATTCGCTAACTATACCCGTAATATAGTAGCTAGGGTAGTGATTAACTCTCAACATTTCGTGAATTCACTCTGTGTAATATTGCTATATTACTACACTGCTTGCGGTCGGTATGCATGACCCACACAGTATTTATTATATAGATTAAATGTACTTCCTTTTTATTCGCTTAGGAGTTGATCAAAGCTGCTGATAAATCTGAAGAAGCGAGTGAAGGCAAACCAACTCAGAAACAACCATCATCTTCTGAACCCGAGGTGGTTAGTGTCTTCATGCCCATCACGCTATTTATCTAGTCCAACCCGATAGTTTGCCTTTACTTTTCAGGAGCCCAGTGGAAAGAAACCTAAACATGAGAAAAGGTCTGAGGTCTTGACAAAGGACAAGTCCATTGGAAACTCTGCTCCGTCAAAGGTTTGCGCACCACTGTTGTACTGTTTCCTCTGACAAAGTTAAAAATTGAAAATGTAGAAACTATACAATTGGTAATTTAGAAGTCGGTGAATAATTTGGTTTTGGTTTCGTATTCATCTTCGTGATGAAGGTCTAAATCGTTCACCTCTTAAAGAGATTTTATTTCAAGTTTTTCGTTCTATCTTCTTTATGATGATAACTTCTCATGAGCTCAATTTTTATCTGTTCGAAGTTTTAAACAATATGCTCGATATCTGGATTCCAAGTTTAGCATCTTCCTCCTCAAATGCCATTTTGACGCTTGACTCGAGTTGTCTCAGCCGCTTGTTGGTCAGTAGACCCGCTACAGACAGCTGTGTGATCCTTTTAGCCATCTTTAACTGCAGAAATTTAACGAGCATTTCTTTTTCGCTCTGAATTACTAACACCATTCACTAATTAATTTTTTGAATGGTTTGCTTTGTTTCATAGATAACAGTAAATGAAGCTCACGTTTGATAAACGTTTAAAGTAGCTTTGGGTAAATGAATTGGCTACAAGTTCGCTACATCTTGAGTGAGATCTTTACTGACGAGATCTTATATTCTTAAATAGATTGTGGAGCCGGAAAGCAAGATGGGAATATCTGTGGAGGAATCACCCCAGCAACAATCCTCATCCCAGGTAAAGTCAGCTAAAGTTACCAGCAGAAGAGAAGAGGAGAAAAAATCGGAGCGACCAGTTCTCGGTCCCTCCCTCCCTCCAGCTTCCATCGTTGCCCAGGTATTTGTTGTAACCACATTCTTTTCTTTGGCAAATCCGAATCACTTGAATATTTCCTTTTAGCCAAAATCATCTGATGAGCCAACATCGATGGAAACGTACGATGAAAATATAGACGATCCCAATTTTGCCCTTTGGCTGCCCCCTCCAGGTTATTTTTAAATACTTTACATGTGTATCCCTGTTTTGTTAGGTGTTTGATCTGTCTGATATTTACTTGAGTGGTTACTGCGTCGTATGTGTTGCTAAGGCAAACATCAGTAGAAGTGGGGAGAAGCCTCATGTAGTATCTCGTTATTTCTCCGTTTCAGATCAGACTGGAGATGGCATAACGGAATTGAACAAGAAATATGGTTATTAAAATGCCATATCAAGTTATTTTCGCTGTATAATAAATATGTAAATTTGAATTTTCTTTGATTTTTTGTGCTTACCAATTATATCTGGTATCTTACGGATCCGATCTGTATTTGTCTTCCTGGAAGTTTTGTGATTTACGTAGTGATATTCTAAGATGTTATTCAATTGTTTGTGTAATTATATAGGGATTTATTGGGGGGAGGGGGGAGTGAAGACCGCACTTATTATCGTAAAATTTCAATTAGGATGAAATGGCAAGGAAAAATTGACCTCAAATTAAAATAATTTTGTTAGTTGCTTATGGAAGTGACTGCCAATGTTCTGAAATTGTGGGTGCAGTTTAATTATATCTGAATGTAAAAATCTTAGATTCTATTTCCAATCCCATTTGGGAAGGGTACTCGAAACACCTGACTTGGGTAGATAGAAAGTATCCCGGAGCCGCTTTTACGAGAAGTTCACATTTCACCACATCTCGTGTTGGTTAGAATTAACCAGTACAGTTGTCCGTCACTAAATGTGCACGATTGACTCTGGTCTCGTGACCTCAGACTTGACATTGGCACACGCTGGCCGCTAGCCATTGACGCCCAATCACAATTAATTTCCAAATTCACTTAGGAAAGCGTTTTCCAACAATCACGTTGGGTAGAGAAATAGCACCATAGTGCCTTCCCGGCAGGGAATTCTAATTCTGCCACTCTATTTATTAGCAAGATTGGCGATTCCGCTTACTAGATATGTACCGATGGACATCTTACCTGTGGTCTCTGGCATCCCAAACCAGTACCAGAACACATCTGAACGTACTTATTCTTTCCTGCTCTTAATTTCATCTTATTATTACATGACTCTGGTTTACTGATACTCATCAGCTTTTTAAACGGAATTTTCAATGTATTTACGTCAGTTAGAGGTTTTGCATCTACTTTAGGTAGTCAAAACCCGGTCCGCTTCTTTTTATCCTTCATGGTTTAAGCTAATTTTGGTCGGATGTCTAGGAAATACCTACAAATCAATTTCATGGATTAAGAAAACAAATATAAGATCAAATTAATTTAAATACTCTAAATATTTTTTTATTCAAAGGTTCAGTGCGTAAATTACGAAATCTTATGCAAGGATAAAAGTAATAAATTCAAGATCATGATGACAATCAGATGCAATATCTCATTGTAGCAGACTGGATTCATATACTGGAACCATGTATTTAATATTGAAATAAGCGTACTCTCCACCATTTCTTTCGAGTATTCTCAGAGTTTCATCTATCATATCACCAATGTTTTCATTTCTGCGCTGACTGTATTCAATACCATCTCCAATATTCTTATTACAGTTTAAATAGTAATTAAACATTGGTAGAATTTGCCTGTAGTATGGCACAAGAGCTTCACCTATGCCTTGATGAGAAGCTACTAGTTCCTGTAGAACCTTCATAACATTGCAACATATACGCTTGTTGCGAGTTGCCAATGCTTTTTTGATGGGCATGATAAGTTGTGGAATTAGGGGCAAGATTTTGCTACCTCCATTTGATAGCATAAATTTAATTCCTTCAACAATAGATAATTGTAAGTCAAATACCTTCAGAGACAACAAAAGTGTAAGGATATTTTACTTCGTCTAGTCCATCAAAAAATGTGGGTAGCATATGGGAGTAATCAATTTGATCGTGCGTTTTCTTCCACGATAGAATCTTTTTGCCCTTTTCGTTGTATGATATTACAATCGGAATATCACCCCGCTCATAAAATAAACGAAATAGTGATTTTGGCTTCCGATTACAATTAGGTAACTGTTTACACTCTTCGATCTCTTCGCTTGTACACCACAAATCCGACATATTTTTCTGCGTCTGATATCGTGTTTGCTGGGTTAAACAAAAATGTCGCTACGCATTGTCAAGATCAAAATTTTTATCATCAAAATTTAAAATGTATTAATAAAATGATGGCTTGTTTCAGACTCTTTTGTATATATTATTACATAGCAACATTGTACATGAATACAAATGTGTTTTCGTCACGATGTCATCTACTGAAGAAACTGCTAACGAAGGTAGACACGAAAATGATGAAGAAAATGAGTCTGAGACTAGTAAAACGGCATCTGAAAGCATAAGTGAGATGAAAGATGCTGAAATCAAGCCAGTGGTAAATCTTAATTACTCGAAAACACATTAATTATAGATTATTCCGGATAAACCTTTGACGAGGGAAATAGCAGCATCCTGCCTTTCTTTACTCAGCAGATTGGGCTACGGATTCTCGCATGCATTCATAAAATTTAATTGCGTAAATAAGTTAGTTCAGGATTAATTGGTAATATTTATTATTAAATGATAATGTAATACTTATATCTTGGGGACTTATTTTTATATTCACATCTATTATTACCGTATTCGTGTTTTAGGAGGGTAACAGATATCAATATTCTGGAGAATTTTAAATTTCTCCGTTTCGTTACTCTAAGCCACAACTACATTTCTGATTTAACTCCCCTTTTCGCTGCGGAATATTTAATGTATCTGAAGGCCAATAATAATCGCATTACTGTGCCTGGTACAAATAAGAACTTGCAATATCTTCAATTCATGGATCTTTCCTACAACAAACTCAGGTCTACTGATTACATCAATCATGGTCGTCTGAAACACCTTATCCTAAATAGTAAGATCTATCAATCTGTCATGATAACAGAGTTAACCTATACTGATCATCAAATCACACATTATATTATTAGATAATGAAATTGAAACTCTCTGTGGAATTGACGCACCTCCACTTAATCAGTTTAAACTTCGTTCTCTTGAGACGTTAGAATTACATGGGAATAAAATCGCATCCACAGATGGGCTTGAAAATCTATTCGACCTAAAAACGCTTTATTGCAGTGGAAACCTCTTGCGTAGTGTTGGAGATCTCTCGAAAATGCAAGGACTCGTAACACTTTATCTAATGGATAACCATATCCAACATTTAGATGGATTTATTAACGGTCTTCCAAAACTTAAATACCTAAACTTAGGGTAGATACCTCTTCAAAATTAATGATAAATGCGTATTTAAGTGGAAACTTGTTAGAGCGATGGACTGAAGTGAGGAAAATATCCTATCTGCCTTCTTTGAGAATACTTATCCTAAGCGGTAGGTAAATTTGTTCCCATCTTATTTTTTCATACAGTCGCTAGATTAAAGTTGTGTAAGTAAAAAAGAATATTTCGGAAGATAGCATTTAGTGATGCTGATGAAATTACGCCTCCTTATCCATTGACTACCATTAATGAGTATTTGTCTGACGAAGATTTTTCTTCCAATAATTACCAATCTTACTTACATTTTGAGTATTTTGCCATGAATCTTAGGTGAAAAGAAAAGGATGGAAGAAAGCTTCCGCACCTTTTGAAATAGGCAATAGGCCTTTATAAATTGTGATTTATTAACGTCGAATATTCATGGCAATATTGATTAATAAATAGCCCAAGTTTATGGAAACATCAGTTCGATATAGGCTTGCTAAAGTCATGGAAAATTTTATGGCAGAAAACGCGATATTTATTAACCTAAAGTTTTAATGAGACATTCTTTAAATATTAAAGCACATTTTTACAGGTAATCCGATTACCGGTCGAGACAATTACCGCTATATTACATTGGGTATGATGAATAAACTCCAACGTCTAGATAGAAAAAAGACAACACCAGAGGAAATCTTAAACTCCCGTATATTTTTCCAAACGCTTGTAAGTGTTGTATCTATCATTTGTAACGGCTAAAGTAGGCTTAGAATTGGTTAAAAAAGGAGGCCTTTTTGAAAAATCACTTATATTATCCATATTGTTACTAAGTAAATGCATTGGTGACGTTTAGGTGGTGTCAAAATCTATTGGAATTTTTACGTCAGAATAAACACACGATACTAATGCGCCAAATCGAACGGAAAGTTAGCGCAGTCTTTTCTTAATTCAAAATTAAGATGGTGGGGAAATATTTTTCATCGATTCCATCGGAAACTTACATGCATTAAATACACCACAATAATGAAATGAGAAAAATGAGAATGAAGATTGTAACAAAGAAAGAGAACAGTGCGTCCGTGCGGTGATTAAGGGAGCTGAGATGCGCCATATAGGCTAAATTATTGTAAGCGTAGTTGGCCTTAAGATGGGCAAACAGCAAGTGTTACGTGATAATCAGGTTAGTATGTGACCTGAACGATGCACGGAGAATATATCTCCTTCGGAATAATGCGAAGTGTTGCCGAACCTCCATAATTACGGTATCTAATATAATCCGTTTGAATAAATTCACATTTGTTCGACTTCTTCCTAATAACTCTTTGTGCCAGAACTTACCGTAAGTTTAGGAATTCTTCGACACATGTCTAACCTAATTTGACATTTTGTATTACACATTATAAAATTGTTGATAAATTAGTCTGCACAAATATTGCAAAGGATTTCTCTGTATTCCCATGTGTATTCCCATGATTAATGAACTGATTTCATACCTACAGATCTATGAATTAAACCAGGTTATAAATCTGTAGAAAATCAGTGATTATAAGGTCACCACAGCAGTCTTGTGTGCAAATAGTATAATTACATGCATGTGAACAGGATGAAGGATATATTGATGAAGATGCTGAAGAGGAGATCCGAGATGGTGAAGAGATCGCTGAAGAAGGTATGGAGGTAGAAGATAATAAGGAGTCGGCCGTGGATGATGAGAAATTTGAATCTGATATTGAAGAAGATGAAGAAGAGATAATAGAAGATAGAAACTGAGAATAATGAGGTTTGTGGTAAATTAATTTAGTGAGAATATGCATACATATAGTATCCTAATTCTACCTTACCTTTTAGGATTGACGCTTAGAGCTGGCGTTATTTATAGAGGATATTTTATTAATTGTTGAAAATGAAACACTAAAAAATTACAAACGTTTAAGTAAATTTGTTGTGGCGAGAATCGAATATACTATGCAAATACAATATTTGGGATTTATATTGTTGAAATGGAAACAAACCCCTATTGGAAGTCCCATAATTGCCTAAAATATAATTATGTAATTCATTCGGACTACTCTAGATCTCGTCATAGTGAGCTGATATACAAAGTGATAATTATTAAGGTAGAGAAATTCATGAGATTAGATTCCTACATATTATTGTTTACATGCTGCAGTATATATATATATATATATATAGCACTCTATTCCCCAGTATATTGTATTCATGTAGTACGAGTGCTGGAGAAATGAAGTATTTCAAAAACTGCATAATGGGCTAACGCAGAATAATAGGGTGACCCTGAATAATTGCATTGAATGATGCATTCGGAGTTATTTTACAGGCGGTCTAGCCAATCAGGAGCCATTTATACATTAAGCTAATTCAATATACATAAGAAACCATCTGAATTAATAGGGGACATGAACGATACCGTCTACACAATTGTTTTGAGGGCGTTTCGAGACATTAGCGTTATGCAGGAGGAGCAGCATTGTTTTAACGGCTATGATTAATTCTGGAAATATACGAAACGATCTCGTTAACGGATATAACTCAACGCGTTTCGAGACACAAAAATTAGCAAACGAACCCGTGGGGAGTGGGGTAGTATTTAATTGAGTGGCATAACTGAGGAGAGATAGGGAATGGGAGGATGGCATACACACAAGGAAGGAAAATGTCAATAATGTTTCAAGAATAGCTTGGAGCACTGTCAATAAGAATGTTTTTCTCAAAATTAACAATAGTTTACTGATATGACTAGCTCTTCTAGTAGGTAGTCGACACTTAGATTTCCTAAGTAGTCGCACAAGTTACTTATACAAACCGACCAAACCCAAATATCAGTACAAGACACAAGTTCGGAATATAGGCCGCTCGTATCGCACACTTTACATTTTGAATAAAAGGGAGTTAAAAGAAGCGGGAAATTAAAGGTGGAAAATAAAAATCTTAGATAAAAGAACTACTTTTAAGAAAATATTGTTTTCTTCTAATAACTCCACCGTTCATATATTTGATTACCCGTCCTTCTTAGTTGTCGGATCAACCGGGAGATAGGAAGTAGGCCAACGAATCCTGGTATGCGAATGAGGGTGGAGGGATAATATCTTGGGATACATCGGGGAAAACAGTTTATTTGTGGGGGTGAGATAGCTGTAAGGTAGAGAATGCAAAGAATTAATATCAAAAATGACCATCTACAGAATAACGTCCTCCAAAATTTGAGAAAACAAATAATCTTGGTCTGAGTTGTTTGCGATCGTGAACACAAATGTCCTTACCTCGTCTGAGATAACACTCCCCTGTTTATCGGGTTCTACCGCATAGAAGATTCTAGGCTACGGCGTTCGTCATGACAACATTTGTTGCACTTCTGGCACAGGNCCTGTGCCAGAAGTGCAACAAATGTTGTCATGACGAACGCCGTAGCCTAGAATCTTCTATGCGGTAGAACCCGATAAACAGGGGAGTGTTATCTCAGACGAGGTAAGGACATTTGTGTTCACGATCGCAAACAACTCAGACCAAGATTATTTGTTTTCTCAAATTTTGGAGGACGTTATTCTGTAGATGGTCATTTTTGATATTAATTCTTTGCATTCTCTACCTTACAGCTATCTCACCCCCACAAATAAACTGTTTTCCCCGATGTATCCCAAGATATTATCCCTCCACCCTCATTCGCATACCAGGATTCGTTGGCCTACTTCCTATCTCCCGGTTGATCCGACAACTAAGAAGGACGGGTAATCAAATATATGAACGGTGGAGTTATTAGAAGAAAACAATATTTTCTTAAAAGTAGTTCTTTTATCTAAGATTTTTATTTTCCACCTTTAATTTCCCGCTTCTTTTAACTCCCTTTTATTCAAAATGTAAAGTGTGCGATACGAGCGGCCTATATTCCGAACTTGTGTCTTGTACTGATATTTGGGTTTGGTCGGTTTGTATAAGTAACTTGTGCGACTACTTAGGAAATCTAAGTGTCGACTACCTACTAGAAGAGCTAGTCATATCAGTAAACTATTGTTAATTTTGAGAAAAACATTCTTATTGACAGTGCTCCAAGCTATTCTTGAAACATTATTGACATTTTCCTTCCTTGTGTGTATGCCATCCTCCCATTCCCTATCTCTCCTCAGTTATGCCACTCAATTAAATACTACCCCACTCCCCACGGGTTCGTTTGCTAATTTTTGTGTCTCGAAACGCGTTGAGTTATATCCGTTAACGAGATCGTTTCGTATATTTCCAGAATTAATCATAGCCGTTAAAACAATGCTGCTCCTCCTGCATAACGCTAATGTCTCGAAACGCCCTCAAAACAATTGTGTAGACGGTATCGTTCATGTCCCCTATTAATTCAGATGGTTTCTTATGTATATTGAATTAGCTTAATGTATAAATGGCTCCTGATTGGCTAGACCGCCTGTAAAATAACTCCGAATGCATCATTCAATGCAATTATTCAGGGTCACCCTATTATTCTGCGTTAGCCCATTATGCAGTTTTTGAAATACTTCATTTCTCCAGCACTCGTACTACATGAATACAATATACTGGGGAATAGAGTGCTATATATATATATATATATATACTGCAGCATGTAAACAATAATATGTAGGAATCTAATCTCATGAATTTCTCTACCTTAATAATTATCACTTTGTATATCAGCTCACTATGACGAGATCTAGAGTAGTCCGAATGAATTACATAATTATATTTTAGGCAATTATGGGACTTCCAATAGGGGTTTGTTTCCATTTCAACAATATAAATCCCAAATATTGTATTTGCATAGTATATTCGATTCTCGCCACAACAAATTTACTTAAACGTTTGTAATTTTTTAGTGTTTCATTTTCAACAATTAATAAAATATCCTCTATAAATAACGCCAGCTCTAAGCGTCAATCCTAAAAGGTAAGGTAGAATTAGGATACTATATGTATGCATATTCTCACTAAATTAATTTACCACAAACCTCATTATTCTCAGTTTCTATCTTCTATTATCTCTTCTTCATCTTCTTCAATATCAGATTCAAATTTCTCATCATCCACGGCCGACTCCTTATTATCTTCTACCTCCATACCTTCTTCAGCGATCTCTTCACCATCTCGGATCTCCTCTTCAGCATCTTCATCAATATATCCTTCATCCTGTTCACATGCATGTAATTATACTATTTGCACACAAGACTGCTGTGGTGACCTTATAATCACTGATTTTCTACAGATTTATAACCTGGTTTAATTCATAGATCTGTAGGTATGAAATCAGTTCATTAATCATGGGAATACACATGGGAATACAGAGAAATCCTTTGCAATATTTGTGCAGACTAATTTATCAACAATTTTATAATGTGTAATACAAAATGTCAAATTAGGTTAGACATGTGTCGAAGAATTCCTAAACTTACGGTAAGTTCTGGCACAAAGAGTTATTAGGAAGAAGTCGAACAAATGTGAATTTATTCAAACGGATTATATTAGATACCGTAATTATGGAGGTTCGGCAACACTTCGCATTATTCCGAAGGAGATATATTCTCCGTGCATCGTTCAGGTCACATACTAACCTGATTATCACGTAACACTTGCTGTTTGCCCATCTTAAGGCCAACTACGCTTACAATAATTTAGCCTATATGGCGCATCTCAGCTCCCTTAATCACCGCACGGACGCACTGTTCTCTTTCTTTGTTACAATCTTCATTCTCATTTTTCTCATTTCATTATTGTGGTGTATTTAATGCATGTAAGTTTCCGATGGAATCGATGAAAAATATTTCCCCACCATCTTAATTTTGAATTAAGAAAAGACTGCGCTAACTTTCCGTTCGATTTGGCGCATTAGTATCGTGTGTTTATTCTGACGTAAAAATTCCAATAGATTTTGACACCACCTAAACGTCACCAATGCATTTACTTAGTAACAATATGGATAATATAAGTGATTTTTCAAAAAGGCCTCCTTTTTTAACCAATTCTAAGCCTACTTTAGCCGTTACAAATGATAGATACAACACTTACAAGCGTTTGGAAAAATATACGGGAGTTTAAGATTTCCTCTGGTGTTGTCTTTTTTCTATCTAGACGTTGGAGTTTATTCATCATACCCAATGTAATATAGCGGTAATTGTCTCGACCGGTAATCGGATTACCTGTAAAAATGTGCTTTAATATTTAAAGAATGTCTCATTAAAACTTTAGGTTAATAAATATCGCGTTTTCTGCCATAAAATTTTCCATGACTTTAGCAAGCCTATATCGAACTGATGTTTCCATAAACTTGGGCTATTTATTAATCAATATTGCCATGAATATTCGACGTTAATAAATCACAATTTATAAAGGCCTATTGCCTATTTCAAAAGGTGCGGAAGCTTTCTTCCATCCTTTTCTTTTCACCTAAGATTCATGGCAAAATACTCAAAATGTAAGTAAGATTGGTAATTATTGGAAGAAAAATCTTCGTCAGACAAATACTCATTAATGGTAGTCAATGGATAAGGAGGCGTAATTTCATCAGCATCACTAAATGCTATCTTCCGAAATATTCTTTTTTACTTACACAACTTTAATCTAGCGACTGTATGAAAAAATAAGATGGGAACAAATTTACCTACCGCTTAGGATAAGTATTCTCAAAGAAGGCAGATAGGATATTTTCCTCACTTCAGTCCATCGCTCTAACAAGTTTCCACTTAAATACGCATTTATCATTAATTTTGAAGAGGTATCTACCCTAAGTTTAGGTATTTAAGTTTTGGAAGACCGTTAATAAATCCATCTAAATGTTGGATATGGTTATCCATTAGATAAAGTGTTACGAGTCCTTGCATTTTCGAGAGATCTCCAACACTACGCAAGAGGTTTCCACT
Source organism: Hymenolepis diminuta (assembly GCA_900708905.1). Classification (NCBI taxonomy): domain Eukaryota; kingdom Metazoa; phylum Platyhelminthes; class Cestoda; order Cyclophyllidea; family Hymenolepididae; genus Hymenolepis; species Hymenolepis diminuta. The sequence goes on from CAADRB010000023.1 coordinate 1,788,444, forward strand.
GCAATAAAGCGTTTTTAGGTCGAATAGATTTTCAAGCCCATCTGTGGATGCGATTTTATTCCCATGTAATTCTAACGTCTCAAGAGAACGAAGTTTAAACTGATTAAGTGGAGGTGCGTCAATTCCACAGAGAGTTTCAATTTCATTATCTAATAATATAATGTGTGATTTGATGATCAGTATAGGTTAACTCTGTTATCATGACAGATTGATAGATCTTACTATTTAGGATAAGGTGTTTCAGACGACCATGATTGATGTAATCAGTAGACCTGAGTTTGTTGTAGGAAAGATCCATGAATTGAAGATATTGCAAGTTCTTATTTGTACCAGGCACAGTAATGCGATTATTATTGGCCTTCAGATACATTAAATATTCCGCAGCGAAAAGGGGAGTTAAATCAGAAATGTAGTTGTGGCTTAGAGTAACGAAACGGAGAAATTTAAAATTCTCCAGAATATTGATATCTGTTACCCTCCTAAAACACGAATACGGTAATAATAGATGTGAATATAAAAATAAGTCCCCAAGATATAAGTATTACATTATCATTTAATAATAAATATTACCAATTAATCCTGAACTAACTTATTTACGCAATTAAATTTTATGAATGCATGCGAGAATCCGTAGCCCAATCTGCTGAGTAAAGAAAGGCAGGATGCTGCTATTTCCCTCGTCAAAGGTTTATCCGGAATAATCTATAATTAATGTGTTTTCGAGTAATTAAGATTTACCACTGGCTTGATTTCAGCATCTTTCATCTCACTTATGCTTTCAGATGCCGTTTTACTAGTCTCAGACTCATTTTCTTCATCATTTTCGTGTCTACCTTCGTTAGCAGTTTCTTCAGTAGATGACATCGTGACGAAAACACATTTGTATTCATGTACAATGTTGCTATGTAATAATATATACAAAAGAGTCTGAAACAAGCCATCATTTTATTAATACATTTTAAATTTTGATGATAAAAATTTTGATCTTGACAATGCGTAGCGACATTTTTGTTTAACCCAGCAAACACGATATCAGACGCAGAAAAATATGTCGGATTTGTGGTGTACAAGCGAAGAGATCGAAGAGTGTAAACAGTTACCTAATTGTAATCGGAAGCCAAAATCACTATTTCGTTTATTTTATGAGCGGGGTGATATTCCGATTGTAATATCATACAACGAAAAGGGCAAAAAGATTCTATCGTGGAAGAAAACGCACGATCAAATTGATTACTCCCATATGCTACCCACATTTTTTGATGGACTAGACGAAGTAAAATATCCTTACACTTTTGTTGTCTCTGAAGGTATTTGACTTACAATTATCTATTGTTGAAGGAATTAAATTTATGCTATCAAATGGAGGTAGCAAAATCTTGCCCCTAATTCCACAACTTATCATGCCCATCAAAAAAGCATTGGCAACTCGCAACAAGCGTATATGTTGCAATGTTATGAAGGTTCTACAGGAACTAGTAGCTTCTCATCAAGGCATAGGTGAAGCTCTTGTGCCATACTACAGGCAAATTCTACCAATGTTTAATTACTATTTAAACTGTAATAAGAATATTGGAGATGGTATTGAATACAGTCAGCGCAGAAATGAAAACATTGGTGATATGATAGATGAAACTCTGAGAATACTCGAAAGAAATGGTGGAGAGTACGCTTATTTCAATATTAAATACATGGTTCCAGTATATGAATCCAGTCTGCTACAATGAGATATTGCATCTGATTGTCATCATGATCTTGAATTTATTACTTTTATCCTTGCATAAGATTTCGTAATTTACGCACTGAACCTTTGAATAAAAAAATATTTAGAGTATTTAAATTAATTTGATCTTATATTTGTTTTCTTAATCCATGAAATTGATTTGTAGGTATTTCCTAGACATCCGACCAAAATTAGCTTAAACCATGAAGGATAAAAAGAAGCGGACCGGGTTTTGACTACCTAAAGTAGATGCAAAACCTCTAACTGACGTAAATACATTGAAAATTCCGTTTAAAAAGCTGATGAGTATCAGTAAACCAGAGTCATGTAATAATAAGATGAAATTAAGAGCAGGAAAGAATAAGTACGTTCAGATGTGTTCTGGTACTGGTTTGGGATGCCAGAGACCACAGGTAAGATGTCCATCGGTACATATCTAGTAAGCGGAATCGCCAATCTTGCTAATAAATAGAGTGGCAGAATTAGAATTCCCTGCCGGGAAGGCACTATGGTGCTATTTCTCTACCCAACGTGATTGTTGGAAAACGCTTTCCTAAGTGAATTTGGAAATTAATTGTGATTGGGCGTCAATGGCTAGCGGCCAGCGTGTGCCAATGTCAAGTCTGAGGTCACGAGACCAGAGTCAATCGTGCACATTTAGTGACGGACAACTGTACTGGTTAATTCTAACCAACACGAGATGTGGTGAAATGTGAACTTCTCGTAAAAGCGGCTCCGGGATACTTTCTATCTACCCAAGTCAGGTGTTTCGAGTACCCTTCCCAAATGGGATTGGAAATAGAATCTAAGATTTTTACATTCAGATATAATTAAACTGCACCCACAATTTCAGAACATTGGCAGTCACTTCCATAAGCAACTAACAAAATTATTTTAATTTGAGGTCAATTTTTCCTTGCCATTTCATCCTAATTGAAATTTTACGATAATAAGTGCGGTCTTCACTCCCCCCTCCCCCCAATAAATCCCTATATAATTACACAAACAATTGAATAACATCTTAGAATATCACTACGTAAATCACAAAACTTCCAGGAAGACAAATACAGATCGGATCCGTAAGATACCAGATATAATTGGTAAGCACAAAAAATCAAAGAAAATTCAAATTTACATATTTATTATACAGCGAAAATAACTTGATATGGCATTTTAATAACCATATTTCTTGTTCAATTCCGTTATGCCATCTCCAGTCTGATCTGAAACGGAGAAATAACGAGATACTACATGAGGCTTCTCCCCACTTCTACTGATGTTTGCCTTAGCAACACATACGACGCAGTAACCACTCAAGTAAATATCAGACAGATCAAACACCTAACAAAACAGGGATACACATGTAAAGTATTTAAAAATAACCTGGAGGGGGCAGCCAAAGGGCAAAATTGGGATCGTCTATATTTTCATCGTACGTTTCCATCGATGTTGGCTCATCAGATGATTTTGGCTAAAAGGAAATATTCAAGTGATTCGGATTTGCCAAAGAAAAGAATGTGGTTACAACAAATACCTGGGCAACGATGGAAGCTGGAGGGAGGGAGGGACCGAGAACTGGTCGCTCCGATTTTTTCTCCTCTTCTCTTCTGCTGGTAACTTTAGCTGACTTTACCTGGGATGAGGATTGTTGCTGGGGTGATTCCTCCACAGATATTCCCATCTTGCTTTCCGGCTCCACAATCTATTTAAGAATATAAGATCTCGTCAGTAAAGATCTCACTCAAGATGTAGCGAACTTGTAGCCAATTCATTTACCCAAAGCTACTTTAAACGTTTATCAAACGTGAGCTTCATTTACTGTTATCTATGAAACAAAGCAAACCATTCAAAAAATTAATTAGTGAATGGTGTTAGTAATTCAGAGCGAAAAAGAAATGCTCGTTAAATTTCTGCAGTTAAAGATGGCTAAAAGGATCACACAGCTGTCTGTAGCGGGTCTACTGACCAACAAGCGGCTGAGACAACTCGAGTCAAGCGTCAAAATGGCATTTGAGGAGGAAGATGCTAAACTTGGAATCCAGATATCGAGCATATTGTTTAAAACTTCGAACAGATAAAAATTGAGCTCATGAGAAGTTATCATCATAAAGAAGATAGAACGAAAAACTTGAAATAAAATCTCTTTAAGAGGTGAACGATTTAGACCTTCATCACGAAGATGAATACGAAACCAAAACCAAATTATTCACCGACTTCTAAATTACCAATTGTATAGTTTCTACATTTTCAATTTTTAACTTTGTCAGAGGAAACAGTACAACAGTGGTGCGCAAACCTTTGACGGAGCAGAGTTTCCAATGGACTTGTCCTTTGTCAAGACCTCAGACCTTTTCTCATGTTTAGGTTTCTTTCCACTGGGCTCCTGAAAAGTAAAGGCAAACTATCGGGTTGGACTAGATAAATAGCGTGATGGGCATGAAGACACTAACCACCTCGGGTTCAGAAGATGATGGTTGTTTCTGAGTTGGTTTGCCTTCACTCGCTTCTTCAGATTTATCAGCAGCTTTGATCAACTCCTAAGCGAATAAAAAGGAAGTACATTTAATCTATATAATAAATACTGTGTGGGTCATGCATACCGACCGCAAGCAGTGTAGTAATATAGCAATATTACACAGAGTGAATTCACGAAATGTTGAGAGTTAATCACTACCCTAGCTACTATATTACGGGTATAGTTAGCGAATGAACCACTTCTATACTTATTCGCCAGCTTTATCTCATCCCAAACGGCACGGTGACCTGTTGAAGCTCCACCTCTAATCACTATGTTACTTGATTGAATTGATATTTATACCCATATACCTAGCCAGATTTGATAATTGCAATGCAAGGATAATTGCCAATGCAAGTCCAAGATTATTCTCTTCCAGGCATGTTTATCGGATAGTCCTCTTTTCTCCAGTCTTCGATGCAATGAAAATTGCCATAATTGAAGAATCTAGCAGTCAAAGTACAACAGTCAAGTCTTTCTTTGCTTAAGGTTAACTAATTTATGCAAGTTCATATTACTTATCGACCGCCTGAGTGTAGAAACTAGAGCAAATTGCGATCCCTCTATAGGTAAGTAAGACGAATTAAGACACTACTAACCGGCTTAGCAGTATCGGTCGATTCTTCTTCTTCATCTTCATCAACCTCAGGGACAAATGGCTCGTCTTCTCCGTCAATGCTTCTCTTCTGTTCGGAGACAGCAGCCACCGCTACCTTGGGCAACTGACGTTTCAGGGCATTCAATTTGCTCTCCACATGACCTGAATCCGGTTTGCTGAAGGGGTGGAAAAGAGGCTTAGAAATGCTCGACGTTAATCTTATCCACGAAAGAGGCATTCATAATAAGAATTGTAATTGAAAGTGACCAGGATAGCTCTGTTAGAATATTCCTCAAAAGTCTTGGTTAGCAAATATCTTTAACTAGAGCATACAACTTGACCATTAAATGCATGTGTAAGTAAAACGGATACCAAAGTAATCATAATTGCAAATTGCGATTACGATGCAAAAGGTTGTTTCTGTCATCCGCTCTCCTTAATTGGTGTAGAACTTGTATAATCATGGAAAATTTTCCAAAATATGCGCATACCACTAATCCTAATTTCGACCGTCCCCCTACTTGACACGGATCCTGTATTCTGCCTTAAACCTAGGACACAGAGACTCCCCGTTGTTTGTTATTTAAGACTATGGGGAACTGACCCTCGACACACGGCCCTTTTCATATCTCAATAGAATAGACGTATCCAAGTACAATAGGGCAGGGAGTATAGTGAGAGGGGTGGTTGGATATATAACTATCCTAGATAGCCAGGAGCAGTGGAAAGCTCTAATTTTGTGCCGCAACAGCAGATTAACCATTCATAAGATTAAAAGTGAACTCTAATCACAGCTATTCTAGATTTTGAAAGAGCGAAATCCTCATATTGCTCTCAATTTCTATTTTTTATTTGAGCGATACCCTTAATTAAATCTGTACCCAATCAATTTCTAGTATCAGAGTGCTATAATAGTTATATGATTCAATATTTGGATGGTAATTGGAGGTTATTTCCAAGACTCAAAATAATTATGTATACTCTGCATGACAATTGATGAGCCTAACTACACTATTTGAAGGACACCAATAGTTGGAATCGGAAGGAGTTCAGTTCAGTGTTGCGCAGTGATTTATTAACAATACCGTGTAATAATCGTATATTGCTACAAATATCCAGCCTACAACGACTATTGATCAATCCTGGGGTTAAACGACAGTCGATGAAAGCTTTTTATTGNAGGCAAATCCCAATGCAAATAAAAACACTATTCAAGTTACAAATAATTGATAATTTATACATTACTCCAATATAAATCAGCAAAAACATTTCGACAAATTATATGATGAGCAAAGTGCGTATTTTGTAGATAGGTAAGGGAGGGGAGAGTAATCTAGTAAAATTCCGGATCAGAGCTACGGATAGAGTCAGCCATGGGGTTGTGAGAGGTCCGCCCAGATGCGACAGTTGATTGCCGTGGCGCCTCAATTGTATTTGCCAGTTGAGGTATCATGTCCAAGAGAAGGGTCAACTGACACTTTGAATACTAATAAGTAAGATAAGCACGAGTCATTTTCGAAAGAATTCTACAGATTACCTGCACGGATTGAACAATGCCACAAATGGGCAGTTTGCCGGCGTTGTCAGTCGCGAATGAATTGGCGCCTCGTTTAATGAGTTCAGTAACAGTTTTTGTGAAACCCCTCTCCGCAGCCAAGTGCAGAGGCGTGCGACCGTCCGAAAGCACTTCATTTATCAACTCTTGAACATCAGACCTACACAACACAGTTATAAGAGAAGTCTCTCAAGTCTCACCTGCGGATCAAACACAGTGTTGTATCCTCGTTGGGTCCACAAAGAGCCAAATGCAAGACATTAAGGCCATCAAAATCCCTTTTAGAAAGGAAAGAGGTGGGATCGTCCTCTAGATCTCGTTGGTAGAAGAGGAGAAAATCCACCGTTTTAGCAGCTCCATGGAGAGCTGCACTCATGAGCGGCGTGCGACCTTTTTTGTCAAGGCACTTAATTGCATTTCCTTCTTGTCCCGGATTCAGAAAAAGTAGATTTTGAACGATGTTGGTCTAGAGGTGCAAATTAGTGTGTACACAGCAAAAATAAACAATTTAGCAGGAATAAAAGAGTACTTAAATAGATGTAATAACCTACTTGATTGGCCATTGCAGCGATGTGGAGTGGGGTACTTCCACGAGCATCCTTCAATTTTAGCAGAGAAACCGGGAAGGCCGCCAGAAGGGTCTGCATTATAGATACATTTTCGAGCATAGCAGCACAGTGTATCGGTGTGTATGTATTACCCTTAACAAAAAGTGACAATGTAGTGCAGATCTTGGCACCAATTCAAAGAAAGATAATCAATAAACATTGACACCTCCATGAAGAAGAGTGGAACTCATTAAAGATTCTTTTAAGAGATAATCTGGTGGTTTTCGACTTAGTTTAAGCTCGTTTCAGTGCTCTAGCATTCCAAAGATTAAAGTGTAAGGGAATGGAAACTGCAAATTCTTTGTTTATTTCCAATGGCACGACAAAAAAAGCTTTACAACATTTCACCATAGAGAAACATTTAAACACACAGGAAGCAAAAGTTCATAAAAAGGAAGTACACTCACTTTTGAAAGGAAGTTCTTAGAAGGAAGAAGTGGAAGACAAGGAATCAGGGGAACCCTAATTAATTTGAGCCCTATAATCAACTGCCTTTTCAAGTAGGAATCCCCTCAGACTTGTACTTTCTTTTCATTATCTCGCTCTTCATACTGAATATCCGGGTGACGCAATTTCATTGGATTTTGCAGCCATTGTCTTTTCGTATAATTCTTGTGGTACGCATCTACTAGACAAAGGAGTCTACCAGTAGGCAAATCATCTCTGCACCTGTGGTGGTCGATCTGCCAGTGTCCTGTCATTTCACTTTCACTTACAGAATCGATGAGAACTGCCCTCATCGACGATTAAAGGCTTCTTGAATTACTGTCCTTTATCAGACCCTTATAAAATGTGATACGGATTTGGAATGGTGACCCAGTGTCCCGTTCATCCTACCCAAAGACAAGGATGTGCATAATGCATGACTAGCAGAGAAAGTGCGAAGGTAGTATATTGGTTAACATGTACGTCTGTCGTGCTATAGGTCACGATACAAGTGATGAAAGATAATGACAGTCCAAGAGGAGTAGGTGTAATTTGTGTAACGTAACAACTATAATAAATTATCCTAAGGATTTAACTAAGGTTACTTTAGCAATAAACTAATCAGGAATATTTGAAGACTACTGCGAGTAGCACTTTCCGCTCAATGAAATACATCAAAAACTCAAAATAAGGGTCATACCACGAGATATTTGTACGATTCCACCTTTAATAGTCTTTCAACGCAGGCACGATGACCACATTGAACAGCATAATGCAACGGTGTAAAGCCCCGACAGTCCAAGGGCATTAATATTCCGACATTTCCAGTCATATGCGAACCAACTAAAACATCCGCTGTTTGCAGTAGAACATCCAAGACTTCTATGCAGCCACTGATTGACGCGAAATGAAGCGCTTGCTTACCAGCTTTGTCAGCCAAGGTCAGAGAAGCTCCAGCCTGTAATAAATAAGTGGGAGAGTTTTCCTCAAATGACTTCAAGTATTTATCTTGTAAGTTAAAGAGTCCAGACTTGCCTTAAGAAGTATTTTGACGCCCTCTGTGTGACCCAGGGCTGCTGATCGATGAAGAGCAGTTCTGCCGTGTGTGTCAGCGATAATGACACGACGAACTATATGCGCATCACAAGAATGATCGTAAACTGAAACAGGTCTCGATGGTCGGAGAGACAGAGAGCACAGCAGCTCAATAACTGATGTGTGCATATTTTCTGCCGCTAACATGAGTGCTGTGCGTCCTTCCTTGTCCCGGACATTTACTAGATCTACAAAAGATAACACACGAGTAAGAGTAAGCAGAGTTGGCCATCAAACAGAAAGGCATTTGAAATTCATACCAAGTGAGGGATTCTCCTTTGCCGAATGCCGAAGAAGAAGACCGACAACAGATCTATGACCCTGTGGAAGAAAAGTATGCACAATTACAGCGTATGTATACATTAGTTCATGCAAGTTTAAGCAATTCAATAAGCATTTATTATGAAATTAGCATATTTCTGAACAATTGGGATCCTCATAGGTGGTCCCAGACAGTCATAATTTTAATCCCATTTCTGCGCAAATAAAAATTTAGACAGGGGCATTAGTACTCAAGTAGAGGATTGTGGTGATGAAACGGATTAATGTGAAATACTCTAGATGATCTGAAATAGATCTATGCACAGGAGGTCTTACTTGTGAAGCAGCATAATGCACAGCTGTCCAACCATGAACATCATCCAGAGATGCAGGATCAGCCTGACAGAGCGAATGAGTGAGCAGGAGTTGGCAAGTTTCCAGGCGACCAGCATAGGCAGCGTAATGAAGCAGGGTACGTCCAAGGGGGTCTGTGAGCTTGCCACATGAACGTCTGTCAGAGAGGGGAGGGTGATGGAAGAAAGAGAGACGACTATCCCCATCCCGTAACGTTGCATCAACTTCGCTATTGTTGCCATCTTCTTTCGCCTCTTCGACAGTGAGCCTAGTCTTTTGATCCTCCCCTATGCTGTCATCGTCTTCACTGCACTCATCTACTGCACTCCTGAAATCGTCTTCCTCTTCTTCCGTCAACATTTCATCTCGTTTCGAACGTGATCGTGATTTGCAGGCATTCATCAAAATCTGTAAAACAAAGGGTTAAGGCTATAAAGAATTTGTGTACAAATTAAGAGCAGTGGGACCTAAAATAAATTATCAAACCTGACAAAACGTCAAAGAGCATAGTCCAAGACCGCAGAGTCGGTGTTTCGTCTCGAGAATTCCTGCTGGTGGTCTCTAAGTCGCCCATCATTATTATCAGTATGCAGAAACACGCTGCTCATGACAGCTTGATATGCAGTATAGATAAAATTGACATAGGTCCAGCAGTGGATTGATCTTTAAAGTTCATTTATATTTTATTCATAAAAATAGTTTCTATTTTCTCTCTATGGATCTGAGTCAATTGTAACCTCCCGGTATTTAATGGACACCTAGGTCATAGTGGAAGAAGCTAAGTTTTAACATTACAGTATTGTTAACTAAAAATCGGAAATCGATTTCATGCTAATTACTATCTGAGATTTTGTAACTATTCAAGCAAAGGGCTTAAAAGCTAAAATAGAAACAGATTACAATTTATTAATAAAAAAGGGTTCGAAAATTACCGACCAAAGCATATGTTCTTACCTTGACACAGTCAGTATGACCCTTAAAGGCAGCAAGAAAGAGTGGAGAATAGAAGAAGTGGCTCGAGGTTTCAATTTTATCCTTCTTAATACTCCCATCGAAATCTACACTGCTTACAGCATTCTTTGGCACATATCTCGTCATCTTAGCTGAGTCTAAGATAAGAAGACAAGCTTCCCTTGTGGATACACCTTGTAAAAATATTTTCACTCCCACTGTGTTACCCATAGCAGCGGCAATGTGAAGGGGACAGTAAGCTGCCTGTGTAAATAGAAAAGAGGGTCTTTAGTAGGGCATGAATAGACAATGTAATTTGACGCAGAGCACACCTTAACATGTACACCTGTTTGAAAGGGAAGAGAAGGTGGGGTGAAGACTACATTCTGAGCACATATTTGCTCCTCAGAGGCAGCACTAGAAAGAGCATAGGAAGAAAATCGGCTGTTATGTGTTCCGCCGCCCCCAGCTTCAATTATCATGGAACTCTTTGTCGTCGCGCGACTTGGTTGACTCAAATCGGACACGGAAGAGGAAGCGGATGAACAAGATTCATCATCCTCATTAGGAGAAATCTCAGTGGGACTGCGAGAGAGAACAGCATTCTTATTAGCTCCATAAAGTAGAAGAACACGAATCAAAGATCCTTCGACATCAAACGCTGAGGCCAAGTGAAGCGCTGTACATCCGTGTACATCTGAATGATTAGGGTCAACACCCAGCTACAAATAGAGGAAGACGATTGCTCAAATCGCTGTAGCTAAGCATTATGAGTAAGATGGAAACAACATACTTTTAACAGAACCCTGACTAGTTCAGCCACTGAAGTTGACTTGGCGGAAATACGAGTCGGCGGTTCCTCCAAGTAGCTTGTTATGCGTGTTGAGAGAATGGCATAGTGAAGTGGAGTTCGACCCATGGCATCCAGATCAAATGGCGATGAACCAGAAAGAAGGAGAGTACGAAAACAGTCAACAGAACCACCCAGAGCTGATGTGTGCACAAGACTGCGACCTAAATCGTCACGAAAGGATTTCAGAGCAGTAGCGTGGGGCAAAGAGCATATTTTTGGGGGTTCTGTCTCCGCCTTGGAAACCGTTTCTTCTTGGGCTTCATCCCAATTCTGCTTAGCCACGTCCAAAAGACTGCGGGAATAGCACGAAATTTACGTAAGCTACGAAAAGACAATCTTATTCTATAGAGGTATAGTGATCGGCAAAATAAGTAAAATAAAACAGCTAGCTATTGCAGCTAATTAAGAAATCCTGAAAATATTAAAGCAAGTTTGCTCAGGCCTAAATTATTGCATTATTACAAATAGTAGAGCGAAAACTCTCTTGCTAAATTTTAAAATGCAATAATTATTAAACATCCTACAGATATTTAGTCCCATAACTACAGGCTTGGAATAAAAATGACAGTGTTTAACAGGAACGTTTAAGAAAACACGATCTGATATCCGAGGTTTCCTTTCAAAAGTAGTTTTTAAAGATTTTATAAGTAAACAACCACTTCTCCTAAATATTAACAGTTCAGTCAGCAATATATGTAGCAATGAGAATGAGAGAGAAGAAGATAGTTGACAACAAAAGGACGATGAACATCGCATTAGACAATGACAGAAAAGCCGTTTGTGATCTAAATGTGTAGGATGCTCACAACTGCCTGAAGCTTAATGTCTCGGCAATAATTTCCTATCAAAAGAATTATGGATTTGGAGTTGGAGGTATTTCTTACAAATCACCTCTTAAAGGAGCATGAAAAGATACTAAGATCAAGGGCCGACCAGAGGAATTTCAGAAAATTGAGAATTTGCTAAGACAGTAAAGAGCTTAAAAATGTTTTTTTCTAATTGAAAAAAGTATTTTGCATTTATTCACATTCTAAGGAACAGAATTAGTCTACTTTTCATCAAATGCCCTACATAACTATTTAGATTGTCTTGACCGATAGGGAAAGAAGCAGTTGAAACGAACCGGTTGAAGCAGACGGAGAATCCCGAGATGGTGGCGCAGTGTAAAGGAGTGATACCCTCTTGAGCGCGAGCATTCCAACGAGCCCCGGCGTCAAGTAGGGTGCAGAGAACGAGTTGGTGACCCTGTCGTGCCGCCATGTGAAGGGGCGTAAAGCCACGCTTATCAGTCGCATTCACATTTGCCGAATTCTTCAGCAGGGCCTGAGCCTGTCGATGTCTGTAAGGGAATGAAACACAAATTTACTGACTTCCAAGAGAATCAGGTAAACTAACAGATCGATATAAGAATATTGTAGAAAGAATATTCGCAAACACATCAGGAATAAATCGAAGTGCGAAATAAATAAGTTTTGGAACAGGAAGAGAAAACCCCTTGCTGAAATAAGTGAGGAGAAAACAGCAACCAGAGTTCAGTTTATTAAATCCACCTCTTTGGAGATCGGAATGAAACACATCGAAAAATACCCCCTAGTCAAATCTAAGATTTCACATTCAACAGAATTTCCAGAGAATTCTTTTATAAAGATGGCTTGAACTGAGCTATTTCGTGATGGTGGAGTAGTGTTAGCAAACGATTCCAATTTATCTTCGTATCTTCTCTAATAATCGGATGCCATTTAATTTAAAGTATTTTACAGTTGGCATTAATAATTTCCATGTTCAGATTTTTTTCCTTCGAAAACTAAAAATAACACCTTATTATATTTATTAGCATTGATGATTAGATAAGTACAATATATTGAGCATGTGTGCGTCGGTGGCACATAGGTCAACATGCTCGGCTGCAATGACAGAAGTCATGGGTTCAATTCCTATCAACACACACTCAGTAAGCAGAATGGCCAACCACACTGGTTAATTCGGGCTAATACAGAGAGTATTAGAACTAATTTGTCACTAAAAAGGCCCAACATGGCCACTCTACGTAAGATGAGCGTTGAAAAACGCTTTCCTAAATGGGGTTGAGGATCATTATTTCATTATATTGAGCATATAGTGACCTTATTTCCAACCTACATCTAATCACTATCATAATTCGGCTATCAATTATCCACCTACTTGTGTTCGTATCTTCTCTAATAACTGGATATTACTTAAATCAGTGCACTAAGACCGAGTGTACTATAAATCCGACTTTAATAATTCGCGTATTCAAATTATCTCCACGGACAATAAAAGTCGTTTTTATATCTATTAACCTTGTGGGCAAGGAAAAAGGCGATGTCTTGAACATATAGTATCATATGTTCTCAAGGGTATCGAATCAATAGCGTCATTAGCATTACAACTGTTCAGAAGTGAGGCAGATCGCGCACCTGATTGTCCATCCTGTGTGACGACGTCTAAGCAGCATTTGCTTGATGAATTCGTTCTTGGACGGCACCATCTTTGTGATTTTCATCGTCCAATTTACTTAGGCTAGACTTGAAGAAAATAGTTAATCGCAATGTTAGGTATAACAAAATTTCTCTTCTTTTCATTATCTCGCTCTTCATACTGAATATCCGGGTGACGCAATTTCATTGGATTTTGCAGCCATTGTCTTTTCGTATAATTCTTGTGGTACGCATCTACTAGACAAAGGAGTCTACCAGTAGGCAAATCATCTCTGCACCTGTGGTGGTCGATCTGCCAGTGTCCTGTCATTTCACTTTCACTTACAGAATCGATGAGAACTGCCCTCATCGACGATTAAAGGCTTCTTGAATTACTGTCCTTTATCAGACCCTTATAAAATGTGATACGGATTTGGAATGGTGACCCAGTGTCCCGTTCATCCTACCCAAAGACAAGGATGTGCATAATGCATGACTAGCAGAGAAAGTGCGAAGGTAGTATATCGGTTAACATGTAAGTCTGTCGTGCTAGAGGTCACGACGTAGGTAATGAAAGATCACTGTATTTCCTACGCAGAGCAAAAAAAGCGTTACAAATTTTCATCACTAAGAGACATTCAATTTCTGTAGGAAGTGAAAGTTCGTAATGAGGAAGTACGCTCACTCTTAAGAGGGGCGTTTTAGGCAGTAGGGAATCAGAAGAATCCTACTTTATTTGAGCTTCAGAATCATCAGGCAGCTGATTTTTTAAATTGAAGTTTCATTAGACAGCAACAAATAATGAAGCCGTTTATCGACAGTTGAGTGCCAGGTGTACTGTAGACTACCGAATTTGATGAAAATGATGCTCAGAGTTCATAAAAAACGGACAGGTTGAATCTTTACTGAATAACAACTGCAGTGAGAGAATTATTATGTATATACTAGATGTCGAAAAAGCAACACAGATTATTGTTGAGTTGTTCAAATCAAACCGAAGTCATAAAAGCACATTTGCTTTATTTTAATTTTAGTATTCGTTAACTAGATGCCCTAGTTTTCTCCCTTGAGAAAAGTAAACATGGTACAAATGAAGAATCTTCAACCGTTAAACGGTTTCAAACTGAAAACTTTCCTTAACTTCAGGATTTATCAGACTGCATCGAAAAAAGCAATTCCAATTCTTATAAATTTTAGCACTGATCACAATGTTTAAATCGGATGTACATTATCAATCGCTTAACAACATTCTTTGCCCTTAGTGGCTCTGTAATCTTCGGAATTAATATTTACGTTAATTAAGTTACGTAAATCAAGCAGCAACATTAAATTGTGAATTACATGCCATGTAAAACTTCCGATCTTCCAAAAAAATACAAAATGCCTCTAATCCAGAGAAACTGACTTGAGCAGTGTCACCACTAAAAAATAATCCTGAAAACTCAAGCCCATCAATAATATTTATAACAATTAAATGTCATAATAACTTGTGAATAGCGGAAAACTAAGTCGCAAACAATAATTATAACTTTAATGTTCACCAACCTTACATAAAATAACAGACACGTGTAATGAATCCTAAGCATTCCCGTTAGCTATGAATTATATTCCCGACACACATATAACTATAGTTATAGATGGCGTTACCTAAATTGATTTCTGGACACCCGATTCTATTCGTCCCTAACTTATCTTCAGTCATCAGTATTCCGAATATTTTTATCCTCTCACGTAATGCTTAACTTTTGATGGAAAATTTCCCATATTTATTCAAACACACTTGCCACTGTTTTATCTTCTTCCATGTGAAGATCGCGAGGAATTAGAGATTACATATACATAGACCTGTGAAACTATAAAAGCAAGTATGACTAAGAATTTTATAATGGTTACGAACCTGCCATGAATAGCAGCCAGATGCAGAGGAGTCCAAGCATCTTCACCTGCAGTTAATTCCAAATTCAGAATGGATTTAGAGGACTCCCTTCCCTTGATTTCATCAAAGCGTTTGCAAAAGGTGATCAAATACTCTAAGCACACGCCATCGCTGGAGCTCATTGCAGCCAAATGAATTGGAGCATAGCCATCCAAATTGCGTTGATTCAAGACAAGAATCAAATTCGACTCGGCTACATTACCTTGACAGTCTTCTGATAGAATGTTCAGAGATTTCTTCACTACTTCAACTTGGCCATTTAAGCAACCCAGATGTAGTACTGAATTATACTGAAAACAAACGAGTTAGCAAAATCAATATAACTAATATGAATAAGGAGCAATATCATTACAAATTACCCGCTGCGTTCGAGCATCAAGATCGGCTCCGCGGTCGATTAATTGAGTAAAGACATCCATATTTCCCAAAGCCGCCGCAACATGTAAAGGAGTATACTGCAGCCTATCTCGACAGTTTACCTCGGCCCCAAACTCACATAGCAAGTCAATTATCTGCCAAAAATTAAACACTACAAGTTAGAATGTATTCTGGGTAGAAAATGTCAGAACGATCAGAGGTGCTTAGTTAGCAATTGCATAGTGACATGACTACATGCAAGCTCAAAAACAGAAACAATACCACAGGTGTATATTTAACTTGTCTAACTTCATAAATGAATGCTGAAGTCTAGAGTAGAACGGAAAGCAATAAGATCTATATTTCTTTATTATA
Organism: Hymenolepis diminuta; assembly: GCA_900708905.1. NCBI lineage: Eukaryota > Metazoa > Platyhelminthes > Cestoda > Cyclophyllidea > Hymenolepididae > Hymenolepis > Hymenolepis diminuta. The sequence goes on from CAADRB010000023.1 coordinate 1,804,486, forward strand.
TGAGATAAAGTGATTAAGAGTAAGACGTACGCCTGTGAGATTGCAAGCAGAAGCCCAGTGCATTGCTCTGCGGTCATTTTTGTCGAAAGCATTCACAGAAGCTCCATTCATAAGAAGCAGTCGAACCATCTAAAGAAGAGCAATCAAATGAATCTTCTTCAGGGGGCGATATTTGAAAGACGAACGGTCATTTTACATCAATATGTCCCCCATAGACAGCATGATGCAGAGGAGTATGGCCACCACGATCTGAGGCGTTTATATTTGTTCCAAATTCTTCATCTTTTGTGTTGTAGAAAAGCAGAAGGCGTGCGCATTCTAAACTTCCATTGAATGCAGCAACATGTAGCGGGGTAAGCCAGCTTTTATCACGCATATTCCTATCTGCTCCATTGTCCAACAAGATCTAAAATAGTAAATGAAAACACATCTTATTGCTCCTTAACAAAGAATTTATAAATAATTTTCGAAAAATACCTGAATGACCGAAGGAGAGTCTGAAGAACAAGCGCGATGAAGCGGTGTATACCACTTTATATCTTTGACATTAACTCGAGCATTATTAGCCAACAGAAATTCAACAAAATCAGTATCACCAACGGATGCTGCTGCGTGAAGTGGAGTTCGCATTTGCGCGTCCTGGTTGAATGAACATTTTAGTAACAATGTAAAATGGTAACCTTGTAGTTAATGTCATCAACATTTGGGGGAGAATCTAATATAGTTTTATCATTAAAAAATATTCCTTGAATAATTTGAGGAATATGTTCAAATGGGAACTCCATGATAACCTAAAATAAAAATATAGACTTTCTTAATTAAAATGGACAAAATTTTTGCACCCTTAAGTCAAAGAAAAATAAAGAATTTAGGGTGATAATTTAATATCATTTATTATATATTGAAAATTACCAAAAGAGTGGTATTCCCTTCGGAAGCTGAAAAGGTAAGCTGAAACCAATCCAGAAGCAGCCAAATTGTTTTGATTATATTGCCGAAGATTAGGTATTTTGAAAGATATTATAAAGCAATGTAAAAACTAATAAGACAACATTCAATAAATTAAACATTTAAATACAATTTATACTGAATTTTTTTAATTTTACATCTCCCTTATCCATCATATTAATCCATTAAAATAAATTGTATGCGATTCTATAATTCCATCGTTCAATGTAGATATATCCTCTGCAAACAATGGATTATGAGAAGATAGATGAACTTCGTGTAGCCCAACAAATACGCTCAAAGTTTAATTTGGAAAAAATATATTACTGTCTAAGATTTTTTTGCGTGTTCTAATTGTTAATAATGATGTATACAGACCAAAAATAAGTAAATCCCGTTTTGTAATACTAACTTTTGAAATTCATTTATATTTTGTGGGTAATTTGCTTTGAATTATATCCCACGATGAAAAAAGAAATAAAACACTTAGATGTGATGAAAAAATAGTGATATGCGAATACCATAGTGCAATAACCTGTCATCTTATATATGACATTATTTATGAAATAATTGGTGTATTTTCAACGCTTCAAACCCGCACCAGTTGCAAGTACGACCCAAACCACCCTATCAAAATAAGAAGCAAGTTTTCGTAGGTCGATAGGTCGATTCTATTGTGCCCCATTTAAAACCGTAATGTAAATAAATTCATTCGAATAAAAGGGAATTAAAAGAAGCAGTAGTTAAAAGGTGGAAAATAAAGAATCTTACATATAAGAATTATTCTGGGGGAAATAGTATTTTCTCTTTTGTGACAGTGGTTACGTGAAAGCATTAATTATTTTCCGATAAAGATAAACAGAAACGATTTAAAACAAAACCCATTCAAAGTTTCACATAAAAACTTTCGAAAGATTTTTTATAGTCAAGTGCATTTTTTTACTTGTACATATTGGCTAGATAAGAGTTTAATAAAAGGAGAATCCGAAGTTAAAAATTGATACCTAATGGGAATTTTATTTGCTTTAACACATATATCTTCGAGAAATATTAGAACAAGCACTTTATTGCTAAACAATAATCTACTCAGTTTCAACCCGGAGTTTATGATAGGTTGGTTTAGAGCCTTTATGATAATAAATGTCGTGGACTTGACGTAAATCATGAAGTCTCAAATTAGTCCGGACCTTTCTGTAGGATAATTAGTATTTTTAATTTTCCCTGGTTTTACTAAATGTTAGTTTTACATCAGACTTTACTTTGATGATATTTTTTTATTTTCCAAATCAGACACTGGGAAATCGTAGCAAAAAGGAAATATCTCAACAAAATCAAGTGAAAACAATGCACTCTAATCTATACATTAGGGAGAATCTCATATCGCTCCAGGCGGAATTCACAGATTCTGTTATTTCTTATGATCCTATAGCACTGACAACTAAATTGCCACTTCACGGCGAAGAATTTGCAGCCAACGGTGCAAACGAATCTTCTATTTTTAGACTTGGTGATAACCTGAAAGGTTACTTATCTAACATTCTCCGTACCTCGTCTCCAGTTCTTCTTGCCTACAGTCAATATAAAAGTGCTGGATATCCTTGGACTGTTGGATGTTTACCACCATCTCTTATTGCCATTCTTGCTGTTAGATATCTGGAAATATCGCCTCCTACTACAACAGTAGATGACATTTCTTCTTTGGCAAATTTGGATTCGGATAATAAGTCAGCTGATCCAACATATTCCGGCATTGAGACCCCTGCTATTGTATCCTTGTCTGAGAAACCAAAGATTAATAATTGGAGACGCTGGCCCCTAACTTACATCGACCCTTATCCCCAATGGCGCACACTTGCTTTCCATTCAGATGAAATTGCCGCCATTGGATATAGTAATGGAGTTATAGAAATAATATACCTAACTACTGATGACAATCGCCGAATAATAATTAAAAAACCCATCGAAGCTGATTTTGCTCCCATCGTTGGACTTTATTTTTTGCAGGACTCTTTCCACTTGCTTGTGTGCAGATTTTCAGGTGCAATGGAAGTATGGAAACTTAGGCTTAAATCTGCTGGCTATTCAGCTCTATTGATTTGCCAAAAACTCCAAGATTCTCCTGTATTTTCGACTGTTTATGATCCTAAAAGTTCTCTTCTTGCCCTGGGGGGTGAATTTGTTGGGTCTGGTGGTAACAGTTTGACGGTGTTTTCTCTTAAAGATTTTTCCTTTAATGAATTTTCTCTTCACAATTCTCCCGACTCAAATAGTGCCAATACGTCGGGTACTCCAATGAAATTTCGATCTTTAATGCGATCGATTTCTGCTAGACAAAGCAGCAATTTGACTGATGGATTTGTTAGTCTTTCCCTTTCTCCAGATGGGAATCTTCTTTCTGCATTGCACTGCACCCGTGCTATATCTGTTTGGACTTTTCCTGCTTGCTCTCTCCTCACCACTATTATATCAGATGCTGTCTCAATTGATAGCTCAATTCTCTCCTGCAAACCTCTTTCACCTTTCCTCAATTCCAAAGTAACAGTTCCTCTACATTTGAATTGGTGGCGCAGATCTTCCCAAGATCCCCTCTTAGCGATTCTAAAAAGTGATGGTTCCCTCTCTGTAATCGATATCGAGACTCTGGAGAATCAGCTCTTCAGCGTCGACTACAATCAGGAAGATAGAGCCATCCAATTGGCGCCATTCACATCATTCGCGACGGTAAATATAGCTGGGTCAAATAAAACAGAACTCATTCTGCTTGAATGCACTCTGGAAAACCTTCGAAAAGAAGACACCAAAAAGGCTCTCCATAGTGCTTCCACTCGAGGGGGATATCTAAGTAGAATTGCAGCGGTTCTGGGTATATCGAGAAAAGTGGAAGGTGAAGGCGAGTTTATTGACCAAGTAGAAATGGAAACTGCTTCCACACTCATGAAGGCAAACATAATTCGTATCGCCTCAACTTCTCGACTGGAACTCTGTATTCATCGATTGCGCAGTTGCCGCTTTTCTGAAGCGCTTGATCTTGCCTATGATGACGACGTGAAGGTAGACCCGGAATCCGTATGGCAGTATCAGTTTCTTGCCCTATTCCACTTTCCCGTTAAGCCAACCACATTTGAGCGCCTGGTTAATCTCTGTGTTCAGAAAATCACCAGACGGAATAATTGGTTACTTCGAAAGTGTCTTTGTGAGATTCCTCGTGCTGATGAACCCTCTTGGGACGCTGTGGACCTCTTCCATGCTACGAGGTTTCTACTCAATTCAGTTCTGTCTCGTTCGACGAATGCTACCACAACAGCTCTCTTTCGAGAACGTATCTACCATCTTGATATCATAACTCGTATTTATGCTGAGGAGTGCGCCACATCTCTCACACACAAACGTGATACCCATGACTATGATTATACAAGAGATGTCAAAGCGCGATGGCTTGAAATCGAAGTCTATCGACAAAATCACCCCCTAGCTATAGCTCTCTGGTATCTCCATAGCAAAAGATACACTGCTTTTGCTATTCTCCTATCCCACTATCCTGCAATTCTCACTCCTCATTTAATTTCTCTTCTCTCTACTATCCCGGCAATTGAATCCCCCCTCTCATCTATTCGGCCGATTATGCACTTTCCCTCTGAAATGTCTAATGAAACTCCTCCTTTGAGTGAATCAATTGAGAATCGCTATCAAACTGCCCTTCAACGACTCATCTCCCTTCTCCCTCCAGGTTTCCAATGGGTAAACACCCCTCCAACCTATTCTAATTTTGCCAACTGGGCCTGTACTCGTGCTTTTGAGTTGGATCGTTTGACGGGTATTGTAACCAATTCTGTGGAGTTGTTGCAAGTTGCTACTGCTATTATTAAAAGTAATTCTTATGTTGGAAATGCAAAGCTCTCGCGGTCAAAATGCAGGGCTTTGCAGCAACTCGAGCGCCATTTAAATGAAGTGAATGGATTTGCAGCGGTTAGTGAAAACCTTCATTATCATCTAATCTGCTCACCTTTCTAGATTCTCTATCGTGCCTCAGCGAGTTATGGATTCTCCAATACTCTACATCGGAAGATTGATCTCGGAGATGGACTAGTGGTGTGTCTGAATCAGGTCAAATTGACAGAGTTTCACAAATTTACCTCAGAGCAACGTCTGGAGATGCTTATTCGTGCATGCATAGCTTCCCCCTCAAAAGTGAGTGCAGTGGATGTGTCTGGCATTCTCGCTAATAGCCTACTGCCTTTCATTGCAACGTACGAGAAGGGTACGTTAGAGCCTCGGGTGAAACAGTGCTTCCTCAGAGTTGCGGAATTCTGCAGTGTGGGCTTTGAAGCCATCTCTATATTGACTAAGCGGTGGCAGGCAGGAGATGTTGCACTTGTCACACCACTTGAAGGTTTGTTTCAAGTGTCTCATTGGAATTTGTTCCCGTTGTCTTTAACTTATATTTCTCTTTTATGGCTTAAGGTTGACACTTTAGAAATACTCTTCACGTGGATGCTTTCTTCGGGGTTTTTTTATTTATTAGTTAGCTAATGATCACATTGAAGGAAGGCTTTCTGTTTTGCTTCTCTTAAACAAATAGAAGCATTGCTATGTTTCCTATCTACCAATGTCTTCATTTTCATCTGAGTGCTACGTTTTTTTATTATGATGTGGCTGGTGATGTTTCAAATTTCTTCACCTAAAGAGTTATTCTTCATTATTTTCATGGTCATTTTTCGTGTTGATGATCCAGCATTCAGTGGCAGTATTCCAACTGCCAAGTTGTGGACTACTTATATACAAAACGGCGCTTGTTTAAGTCTTCGAGTGATAATCTGTCGTAGCAATCGTAAAGTGTATTTCTTCAGTTCCGTTCTAGCAATTATAAGTGGGGAAAAAGTATGCCATCTTTAGTGAATTTGTGATATATGTTCGAATAGAAGAAATGGTGCCGAAATTTTGTTTTCAAGGCCTCTTCGTGGATATAAAAATCATTTGTTACACCTTTGCCATTGAGAAATTACAAATTGTAAAAGGTGATATCCATCTGACCTTCATTTTAGATCATTTTGCACATCAGAGAAGGAAAAAACAGGAATTGTTCACTATGTAACATGCTATATTTAACTGCTGCGTACAGAATCATGCATTTTGTATTTACGGACTTGTTGAGTGCAATTAAAGTGCCCCATATGCTAATATTTGCTATCATTTAAAATTTCTATGAATAGTCCAATTGTTTGCAGTATTTCTCTATAATTTTTCCACAAAATGCTTTAATAAACTAATTTGGTGTTCCCCAGAGCGAATGCAGATAGTTATTAATTGAATTATTTCTATTTGACTTAATCAGCTTTTGGATTCTATTCCATAAAATAAATTGAAACAGTCAAATTAGCATAGTTTTACGTAGATCTCTCTAATCAAATTATTGTGATTTCTTTTAGACATTTCTCTCCAACAATGCCTTGTTGATTTTCTCATTGAATTTACACCATCGCCAACGGACAACTTTGAGGCTTATTTGAATCACGCAAAGGAACTCCTCTCAGGTCTCCTCCAAATCCATAATGACGACGAAGATAGTCGTCTTCAGCGTTTGTTCGAATGTTGCAACACTCTGCTGGAATACTACGCCCTTGTCCGGGAATTGGGCTATCTTTCACCCCCCCAAGGAATGCCTGCATCTCTCGGTGATGCCCTCACATTCAGTACTGACCCTTCTCGTCTTATGCAATTAGTAAATCGGTGGATTCGCTCAACTCTCATTGCTCAAAGTGGAGTGCAGCAACAGACAAAATCCCCAACACCGGAAGCTGTCTCTCGAGCTCTCAGTGTTGCCTCCTCTCCTCTCCAAGCCATGATAATGCACATTTATTTCTATAATACTGCTGCTGAAGAAAGTGCAAAATCATCTGAAATCGTTGATGACAATTCGGCCCTCATAAGGTAAGGAACGAATCTATCACTCGTGAAAATTTTGCTCCCAAATAAACCATTAACTAATACCATCTTTCCTTACAGCATATTTCAGCGTCTTTGTACGGCTCTAACACGTCTTCTGGGAGCAAATACAAATGAGGAGGCACGATATCATCTTCTGGTTGGTATACTCTGCTCTGGTGACCGTTGTCTGATCGATTTTGCTAGGTCCGAGTTGGTCAAAGATGCTGAGCACGATTCTGTTTGGATCAGGTCTCTCCGATACGCAATTGGTGTTTACTTCGATGCCACACCAGCTTTTGGAATGGAAGAAGTAAATGAAGAACTGGGTGCATTGTGTCTTTCTTTCCTTCCTTCGTGCGAAGATTCACCCGATTTTAAATTTTACTGTGCAGTCAAATTTCTCTCTGGTTTTAAAAGCTTAAATGGTCGTTCATCAACACTCCTTACTCGCTCAACATGGCTGAGAATGCGACCCGAAGGGAAGGCTGAACTCTTTACTTCAGCACTACAAGAACTTCTCTATCTCACCTACATGAATGAGTTGAACTTAACGCTAGTTGGGAAGTGTTTTGATCTTAGTGAAAAGGAGGTCAATCGATGTTTTCTCAGAGCGGCAATACAAGCTGCGTCAAGTAAACCACTTCCCAGTCCTGCTATAGAAAAGACTGTTACTTTGATGCAAACAATCTTATCAACTCCAGAACCTTCAGCCTGGCGTGAATTGAGGTTGTGGAGCAAAGCATCAGTTGAAATTCTAAGTTCTCTCTTCCCTAGTCTGGAGGAAACAGTAGTTGAACGGTTCCGCTTAACTCTCGCCCGGTTCGTCATAACACATTCCGTCTTTGAGGCTAGTTGCGGGGAGTATGCTGGTATCTCTTCCGAATTTATCGAGATCTGTGCCTCACAGAAGCCTCTTAGTGAAGAGTCAGAAAGTTCTTCCAGAGTTACACAACGAATATTCTCTGTTTTGTCATCTTATTCTTCCTCTTCACGTGAACATTCCGGGATTAATGACACTAAGCCCTACTTACCTTGCCGCTTTTATGCATCTCCTCTTGACCCTATTGAGCTTGAAAATTGTTCCACGTCTCAATCACCATCCGCTTTCTTCTCGAGCACAACATCTACTGAAAATCTCGATACAGACTCCATTCAAGAGATGTGGATAAATGGATGCCTCGATGCCCATGCTCTTGACGTCGGTCTGTCGTATGCTTATGGACCGCCTCTGGGACTAAAACCTCGCAATTGGACTAAACTCCTCTGCACGCGTCTCTCGGATCGTATTCATGAGGGTGAAAGTGATTATAACGAAATGGAAAATTATAGAATTGTTGCTGCTAGTGTATCAGCAAGTACCCCACCTACAGACTCGAATGCTCTTTTTCCTCCTACAACAGTCCTTTTGGAATCTCTTTCTTGTCTTGCTGGCAAACATCCTCGTATTGCGCAGTGGCGCTCTAAGGCACTCGTGTCCCAATTGGTCAGCGATCCGGATAGGTTCTTCTCTGATGCCAACTACCGTCGTAATGAATTGATGTCAATATCACAAACAAGTCATGAGGTATCTCTACTCCTTGCCAAGCATATGCAGGAGTCAAGATCGCAACTTGTACTTGCTAATCTTTCCGCCATTGTGTTTTCTGATCCCAGCGTTGAGTCTGAAGAAATTAAGCGCCAGTTAAAAGAGATATCACCTTATCTGAAGCGAGATGTGTCTTTAGAGGAATTGACCACTTACCTACATGAGACTATTGATCCCCGTGTTGAGGAGATCCCACTCTGTAGAATCTACCTACTTTTGAAGGTTTTTTTCGTGATTGTGGGTGACACTCATCCAGAATGGACTCTTCGTGGTGATAATCTTCTAACGCACCTCAATTTGATGCGCACTGTAATGTATTTGAATTCATCAGTTTACTTTGCTCTTCTCTCAGCCCTACATGAATCCTTTTCTGAAAATGTCATGACCCGTGTTGGACCCCTTTTAATCCACAAATCAACGGTTGAAGGCTTGGTCACCTTAATGCAACACTACGATTCTTCGCCCAGAGATGTCACCAAGGCTCATATCTTTGCTGCTTATGTGTCTAGTCTTTTAGAGAACTCGAAACGTTCTGTTGGAGATTGTAGCGAATACCTAGACTCAATGATTGAGCCTGGTGGTGATGCATCCTTACTTGTCAGTTGGATATTGGAAAATCTTTTTGGGCAGAAGGCTTTTGCACGTCCTCTCGATCTCGCGGGAACTATGGATTTGGTTGATTCAGCTGTTAAGGTCGTGAGATCTAGGTGTGTGGTTTACCTTTTTTATTGATTCTCTTTAAGTCCTATTCACCCGTTCATTGTTAACCATACAATTAAGAAGGCGATAATTACTGTGCAATAGTTAACCTTCAAAGTCTGATAGTAGGTTCTGCGCACATTCACGCTGATCAACGAGAGGAAATGCGTGCAAGACCCATTAGGGAGTCTTCTGAAACCTATTTCTTTACCTTCAGTATGGGCTTGGGATTTACCAACTCTAGCTCTAACTTTCTGTCTGTTTTTTTAAATTATTTTTATGTTATTTCTCGCACATGATTTTTCAATTATTTGGTCTTAAATACAGCTCTTTTCTTGATGCTTGCAGAAGAACATATTTCAAAATGTATTGTTAAAATAACACCACGAATTCGGAGTTAATTAGAGCCAAATCTAGAAAGTATTAGAGATGTAAAAGCACGGCAATTAAAAAGGATTGCCCGCCGCGTAATGTTTTCCATGCGGGAAAGGGTTAGGTATTTAAAGGTCGAAAAATCTATGGAATGTTAGGATCTTTGTTAGTGAGATATTAGCGAGAATGAAGTGTTTGTACTAAGTATATAATCTTGCCCTTCTAGATCAAGTGACAATGGGTCACTGAACACGCTGAACCGTTTGAAATCAGACCTTCAGAACCGTTTCAATTGGATTCAGGAACAGTCTAAGGAGAGTTCGTTGTGCAGTGATGCTCTCATTCAAAACATTGTCCTGCATCGGTTCACTGACACGGAATCCGTTTCCACATTGATCCTCCAAGCTACTCATGAATTTATTTCAAAATCATCAATCCATAACTCCACAAAACCACTTAGCACTATTATTTCCTCTTTCATTGTCTTCATTGAACGTATCGCTGGACTGTTGTGCCGAGATTTCGATGAAGTGAGTCCTTCTACTAACTGATTTTCTTCTGAGATTTGGTGGTCTGTTCAAATATTTGTTTATGTTTTCCTTCTTAGGTTATTCTGACAGCACTATGTGATGCTTTAAATGAATTTCTTAGCGTGAGTGTAGTAGATTGGATTTACTTGGATGCGTCATCTCGAAGCGACCTGGAGAAATCAGATAAAATTATTGTGAACTTCGTCAGGAGTAAGCCCGTTAATCAACATGATCTAGTAATATCTCACCTTCTCTCTCTGTCATCACTCCGTCAGATTTTCGGAAATGTCATCCTGAACGTCAATCCTTCTGTAGAACATCAGCGAATTCTCATTCAAAATGCCTTTACTCATGTCCTATCGCAGTTTGGTTTGCCATCAGATTCAATTGAAAATCCGATTGGGAGGTTATTCGGCTATCTTCAAGGTACCCAAACGTCGACTGATCCAATCATAAGCTTATTGGGCGAAGAAGGCTTCAAAAATGCTAGTCTAGTTCAAGCTGCCGCTATTGCCATTGAATTATCCGGACTCTGTCTATCCAAGGATTCCAACGAGAATGAGGTGAAGGTGTGGCAGAGTTGGTTAAAGTGCTTCATACACCATCAACTCCTGCCTAAATTCTCAAGACAATTGATATCTCGTGTCCACATGGCTCGAAATCCAAGTGAAAATTATCTCAAGGCACTTGGGAGTCTTGAAACTGATGATCCTAACTTAATTGAAGTGATTCAAAGCGCTAGACTCTTGGCCTTTCCTTCTTGTGGTGACATTTTGACTGATCTTCCCGAGGGAGTTAAGTTGGATCCTATCTCATGTCGGCGGTTTATTAGCAGAGGTGATGTTTTGAAGATGGACCATCGCAAGTCCTTCATGTTGGAGGCTATCCTAGAGGTGACTGGAAATCCATGCTACGACGCCTTCCTTCGACAGGTTTTGGACGAAATGCGGACCTCTGAACATGCCTGGTTGGAGATCGTTCTCATTGGTAAGGCTCTCCTTGCAAAAAAACAACAGACTGGAACAATGGAGGAGGTGCTTTTGAACATTGAGACGTTTCTCAGTCTCTCATAGTTGCTGCTGCCTTTGATTTGTTTTTTCACTTCTATCTCATATGTATGCATGTGATTGAATTCGTTATTTTTGACAAAAATGTAAATATTACTTCGAATTTGATGCTTTCTCCAGAAATCTGGTTAGTAAATAGGGTAATGTGGATAACTAAGTAGCTTTTTTACCTTTACTCAGTATGGGGATAAACTATTTAATCAGATTTCGGCTGTGCTATCAGTTACTAAGTTGACTTTGCTCTTAATCCCCTTACAATCAAGCTATCTACTTCTAATAATGTATTTTTTCCGAATTGGATGACATTAAAATGGTCAATGAGAGTGGGCTTTAATTGTAAAGGTCATTCGATCAAAACGGTCAGCAAAGATTCGTATCGAAGATTCAATTTGCTATATATAGGCATCATAATTAATACTCCAAATTAATTTGAAATTTTAAGATTTCGTACCTGAACTCGCGTTGTGATTGTTGCCTTCTTAGATTCTTTTTTTAAAATCATTTTCAGATGGACCCTAGTTTGAATAGGAAGCAGGTTTACCTTCATGTACCCCTTTTCATAAATGGAACAGCACAGGTTTGTTAGCTGCCATCTTTAGAACTGTCGGTTGCTGTAGCAACGATATGCTGATGGTGTAAAAATTACGAAGGAAACCAGCTCTTAGCATCCCCATCCAATAATTGTAGTGGTTGCCCAAAGAACTTTCTTCCTATTAAAGATTTGTCACCAACCCCTCGAAGAACTATGGTGCAAATATTAATTCAATTGATCAGGCAGCCACGAGCTGTCCAGTTTGCACGGATGTGAAGTCAAGAGCAAATCTCCCTCATTTACAGACTTGACTCTCCCCTCATCGAATGAGAATTACATAAATTGTCATCCCCCTAGCTCATTTTATAATCCATACTCTAGTCTCTCAGGAATCTCAGCCGATACGCCGAATCTTAATGGCATTTCATAAAATATGTAGAAAGACCGCCATCTGCATGACGCAATAATACGCGCAGACGAGAACTTACAACAGAGTGTGACGTTAGACACTAGCCATTAGCCTTAGATCCGAGTCAGTAACATGAGCATACAAAAGTTTAGCAGAATCTAATTCCATGCAACACGAAAAGCAGACGCTCAAGTAGTGGAATTCCGACTCAAGATCACGGTAGCTGCCTCATATAAGATGGGGACTCAGATTGTTTTTAAAATTAGATCTAAACTGCCACTAAAGCACCCAAAAAGGTTCAAAGATATTTAAAAGACGCATGCCTATATGCAAGCACTCAAACATCACAGTTAACATTATAAACGTTCTAATTATAACTCCCATGCTAACCGAATGAGACATCCATTAACTCCAAAATCGAGGCTGAACTCAGAGGTTAGATAACAATGCGCAGACGTTAATCCAGCGATTTAAAAGAATAAGCCACCTTAGCAGTGAAATAGCCATCACCATAAAAAGACATCAAATAGAAACGAAAACAAAGGAGAGGAAAGAAGAAGCTGATGAGGAGCAGCAATGGAATGAGAAAGCATCGACCGAGATAGAGCTCCGCAGAGAGACCTCTACGGTTTTACTCCACCGGCGTCATAGGATTCCCATATTCCATCACACACACCTCCGTCAGTATTTAAGATGCTGGTAGTGAGAAAACGACAGAGGGGAGGAAATGAGAAGACAGGGAAGTGCTGCTAAGACTTCGGCGGTGGATGGTTGTTGGGATTGAAAGACATTCCGGCTGAGGCCGAGCCCGGCGCCTGGAACTCCATATGAGAACCAATTATTGAAAGCAGTTCTTGTGGACTTGGAAACCTGTTCGACTGCAGCTTCGACCAGATTGGGATGTCTAAGAAAACATCAAAATAAATTATATTCCCTGATCATGGTTTCTAAACAATAGAAAATTGGCAAAATAAAACAGGATAGGTATGGAGATTGATAAAACTCAAAAACTTTAAACTAACAAGAAAACCTTTAATAATAAATCTCTTCTAGTGTCTGCACCCAAAATGAAAAATAAAATGGCTTGTGGAGAAAACTTAAACATCCAGTATGATAACTTAGCAGAATAAAATTAAACAAAGAGAATACCTAACAAAGAATACCTAAGAGCAAATTTGAAACAAAGTATAAATAATAGTATGACGAAACAATGCCTTACCGCAAACAAGAAGTGAAATATTGATTGTAACTGGCTTGCCAATTACACTACACAGGTGCGAGGCTTTCATGTTATTAATACGGAAGGTCACGACATGTTAAGGCCAATGAACATTCATCGATTGGTCCATTCTGACCCATCATCCACTACCACATCGGATATGGAATTCCAATCAGTGTTCGGTTAAATCTTTTACGACCAATACAGGGGCATAGCTTCTAAATCCTTCCCAAAATCAATGGGAGTCACAACAACTCCGTCACCTTTCCTTATCTGCGGTCTGAGCAACTGTAGGTTATAAAGGTGATGAAGTAGTCTTCATAAAAATACGACATTGAAGGAATCTTATGGTATTAAAATGAATAAAATCACCAGCCAGATAACACTAGCGACAATTAAATTTGTTCTGGGATGTTAAGCGTAACATAATATGGTAAACTGAATGCAAGGCGTTGTGCAAACTGAAGAAATAACTAATTATAATCCAAATAAATCGTCAAAATACAAATAACTCAAAATGTATTTCGGATACATCAATACAAGTTTATTTGAATTTATAGCCACGTTAAGGTCAGACTTGTAGCAATATTTAAAGTATTATTAACCTTCGAGATGATGCTCCTTCATCTAAATAAGAACAACTCAGGATCCTTTCACATCATCGAATTTTAGACATTACCAATCGGGGGTCTAAGTAATATATATTAAAGTAATACCTCTTAATAGCAGCGTCAATGCAAAATGCGCTACAACATGGTTTCAAAAGGAATTAATCATTAAAAATATACCATTGAAGGTCACTTCAAATGCACCCGTTGAGAGAAGTTGACTTTCGATAAGGCCACCGACAAAGAAGCACATAAGACAGACGGACACCTATATAACAAATGAACACCATGAAAACATCAGAGAAATATCCACATAAAAGTGGTATAGTGGGACTTACTTTGTTTTCATTTGCATAAGTTACGAAATTAGGGGTTTCAAGACCAAAGAAAGGGAAGGGATTAATGCCAGCAATTACTAAAGCGAGGGTTAAAAATTTCATCGCGGTGACGAGTTGAGCGACAAAAGCACGCCATTGGGGAGGGGGGTACGTCAATCCTTCGATATTTATAGCAGGATATCGTTGGATGACGATGTGAGCCAGCTCCTCGTAAGCGCGGCGGTACCCTCAGGAAACACTAATTTGACAAGTCAATTAAAATATAAATATCATACCAGAATCGGAATCGCAGAGTAGGTACTACTGGCTGCGCATTTTTTAATTCCGGAAATTCCTTTGTGGAATCTTCTTGGTTTTCAATCGCCGACATATCTCTGATTGTAAGAATGCCAAAAACGATGGCGGAGATCAACAAGCAGGTTGGAAGCCGCTCCATCAAATACGGTCTATTTAAACCGTCAACGTATTAAATTTCCAATTCCAATGAAGTAATATTATTTTGACAGTTTTTAATTGTAACTTATTTATAAAAATATTTGCGGAATTCATTGAACTCCTGAATGGACAACAAGGGAAGAATGATAGTGATATCAATTGATGCATCATATAGTAAAGGTTATTCCTAGATATCGTTTGGAACTTCCATGCATTTTCATTACAAGGAAGTGATACTTTGACGAGTTTAGCATTGCAAGTGATTTAACATTTAACCTAGAAATATATATAAATGAATATAATATATATGAGCTTCTCGCTTTTTGACAAACTTCCATAATTGCGCTAAATAATACTAATGATATGTCATGAAATAGAACACTAAACCATTTTTGATTGATGAGAGATATTATGGATCAAAGATTTTCAAGAATACTACTTTCATCCCTGAATACACATTGAAGCATTAAAAATGACTTATCAAGTGTGACTAACAATTTTGAATAACCGATAGTTCTAAAGTGAAATTAATTCCAGTCATTTGCCATATTTGTCCATGTTAAAAAATGTAACAGCCTAAACAAGGAAGAACCAATATTATCAGTAAAACCTGCGAAGATCTCTTGTTCTCTCACAAAAAACTAATTTTTGATTACATATGTAGGGCGAATGTATTTACTGTCAGTATAAGTACTGGATTCTTTTGATTTTTTTAAACTTAGTGTGTTTTAAAGTGATTATCAAATCAATTGTATCTGTAATAACGTGAAGACGGATTTGTCGCGGGCCAAATCAATCGATTAGAATCACTCCTGTCGCCAGATCAGTTCGGAGGTGGCAAGCAAGTCACCCCAATTTATTAAATAGTAAATTAGGTCCAAGGCTGGAAGGAGGCTGAAGGATGAATCTTTCTTCTCCGTAATATTAATCTTACATCTTCTCTAATCATCACCTAGTTTGATTATCTTGTCTTTATAGTAATGTCTGTAAACTTTTAACCTTTCCTGTGACCCGAGCACTCCATAGACAAACATCGTGTGTCCTCAACTGGCCTACTTCTCATCGATCAGAAAAGGTAAGCATACCTCGGACGGTAGTAGCAGACACCGCTTAGTCGGCCCTGCTATTAACCAGTCTTGTCTGCACTGGCCCTTCCTTTTTCCTACAATCCTCCCGACCAGTTAAAGCTCGCATACAATTATATCCTTATGCGTGTCCTCACCCAAAGTGTCGATTATAAATAACCCTCCATTAGACACACACACATCACACACACAGGGGACCCTAGCTCGTCAAACGCATCTTCCGTTGCTCAATCCTTCACCTCCAATTCCCTATTTTCCCTTGAGACTCTGTACTGAGCTTTGTTCAATACAACCTGGTCAACGCAATCCTTGGTGTTCTTTTTCTTTCATTACCTGTTAGCCATCTGCCGCTACAAACTAGTGATCCTCAACAATCTGGTGACCTTCCACGAGGTTTACATGCAAAACATTTCTTCGTTGGACGTCCATCATGTCTCGCTGCCGGAGTCTCGGCATGATGACACACCCGTTTAGGTATCTGTGTGCAAAAACGCAAAACCAGCGGGACCGCCTGTGGACACCATAGTGGAGATCTTGTCGTCAGTCAATCACTTCTATTCGCCAGGTGTTGTTAGACATCTGCTGGCTCCACATGTAGTATTCACATAAAAAAAAGATTTAGTTACAAGCCGAATCAAAGAAGGTGATAATTTGGTCTAATTAGCCACCTTGTTATGATTTATGGGCATAGTACGGCAGTTCACTGCGGTTCACTTTCAGGAAATTGATAATTCACTTCTCAAGTGATCTCTTATTAGTTTATAAGTATGATTAAAATGCAGGTTCATGCTGTCCCACATATCCAGATAACCTTATCGGTTCAGACGGTGGATTGACATGTAAAAGTGACTTATATACATGCCAATGTTTTAGAGATTGGGACTTAATGTGAGTGGTCCCTGTGTGTATTGAAAGATGCTGTTGCCAGGTTATCAGATACTGGTGTGCTGATGATTATGTAGGAAGGGCTGCGAAGGAAATTAATTAAACCGTTGGGAGGAGAATGCTTCACAGCTCTTTAGTGGACGGAAAACATTTATAGGCATTTGTTTTATCGTATTTACATTTGACTTTACTTAAAATGGCAGTCGCTATTTGATTTTGCAGAAAATAGTTCAGTATGTGCAGAAAAGAGAAAGATGATGGATTACGTCGGAAGTCACCAGTTATGTAATAGTGAAAGTGAAGGATGACTGCATGCATTTTCCAAAATTATTCTTAATTAACATTCTCTATGAAAGTATTTCGGTTTTTCGTCTCCCAAGCCGCAGTGAAGTCTTCATGTCTTTATGACGCAAAACCCATACCTGTCATGTCTAAACGCGTTTATCTATTCCTCCTTCAATAACCGTTCTCTTTCATTAAAAGTATCCCCTCACTCACGTCTTCACGCTCATCCTTGACCAAGTGACTCATATAAATTATTTTTGTATTTCCACTTACACCCACACACACGCTATACAATATATGTTCGTTTATTATTGACCGGTTCTTACGTCTTCCTCTCGTCTCCTTTAACTTGTTTTAGTCCTTATTGTGGTTTGTTAAATATATTTTGGCCTAGTCAGCTCTTGACATTCTGCTCTAAAACTGTTGCTATTGTTGTTAGCTGTTGGTTATAGCTTGCTTTGCTTCCGCTTCTGGTTCACCAAATCCTACAACTTGCTACAGGGGGAACCAATTGCCAAAAGCTACTGACAGAGGTCACAGCTACCAAATCGAGAATCCTGAGTAGAAACGGAGACAAGTTGTATTGTACAACAACGGTCAATAAAAGAGAGAGAAAACTTGAGATATTTGACCTAGGAGTAGATAAACGGTAGGATTATTTCCACGTGCCTCAGTGTATGTGTGCGTATCAGTATCTGTGGTTGGAAAAGACGGTTTTGTTGTTTGATCTTGTTCGTAACTAGTGTAATACCTTAGGGGATCTAGGAGTCGGTTAGAGGATTCTACGGAGAAGAGCAGATTAAAACAGTTTGGCGACGCAGTTATCGATTTACGCGGACATAGAATCTCAATTTCTTCGATCATGAGAAATACCTAAACCCAGACAAATTTCTTAATGTCGGCAAGGGATCCCAAAGACTACGCGAAAAAAGCAGATATTTTTTCATCATAATTCTCTCACAGTTAAAACTTTTCAACAGGGTATACTCAATACCATGATATTTATAATAACGGCATAACAGATCTCCCCCACGTCACTCAAATTACCATGCTGCTTCGTGAATTTAACAGAAGTGACCGCTATGTTCGTCCTACCTTTAACTGATGGATCCTGTCGACCTAGCTTATGAAAAGATTATTAGTATGTTAGGTTTGATCCTCTCTTCAACTTGACTATTCGTGAAGATGAAAGTGCTCACCATTATGTAAGTATCGTTTACCGACTTTGCACTAATTTCCGACCTAGTTCTCCCGAAGAAAACCAATTCAGATGTCTCATTTTCATTCTTGGTCACTGATCTCCATGCTATGCTGAGATTCTACTCCGACTTGTCTCTCTATGACAAGGAACCCGATATCAAGAAGTCACATTGCGGACCTGAATCTGCTGCAGGATCGTTAACCACAAGTGTTCAACCTGAAAGGACCTGAAAATGACCTATTATCTATCTACTGAGAGGATCCACTCCCCATCCGACGAATATCGGAAGCAGTCACTCCCAAGGTGCCAATTTTGCGTAGAACGCTGTCATCATCGAGAAGTTCCTATCGAAGACGTCGCCGCCAGAACTGGAACGAAAGTTGCCACAGAGAAGGCTTCTGCCGAGAATCTTAAACTAACAGTTCAGTGAAGTAGAACCCGAACAACGAGAGAGCATTAACTCAGACGGGGCAGAGTTATGGTACGTTAATGCAGGTAAATGTTTATTCTAGAAAATGCGTTAACCTAAGTATTAATGTTATACCATTTGGGCTCCTGATCGACACTGGCTCCGATATCTAATGCTGTGCGACTCTCGATGAGCTCGACCTATGTCAGTTCCCAGACGAAAACGAAACCCACCAGACACCCACTCTCGAGAGGAAAATCTCGTGAGAGGATGCAACCAGTGTCTACGTGTTGCCAAAATCCCTCATCCTTCTATTCATATTCAGTCACCGAAACCAGATTCTCCCAGGACCCAGCTCTAATTTACCATTCAGGACCCACTAAAGGTTTGCCATACACTACGGTGATGAATTCGCATTCGAAAGGGTCCGATGTTATTTTACTCTTGCCAACAACAAGTAGATCGGCTATCTCTATCCTCAGTAAACTCGTGGTGTACCAGAAGCGCTTGTTACGGACCCAAGTACACATTTTAACTCTACATTTTGTCCAATTTCGCTCTGATCGATCGATTATTCAGCTAAGGAAATCTCTCGCCGTGTTGGGACAATCCGTTCCCGCAGCAGAATTTAGTGGTCAAGATTTGAGGACAGCGTGTGAAGAGATTTTGCCATCAAAATAATTTTGTGACCTGAGGCGTGCATATGGTGTGGGCGATCTTGTGTTTGTCCTCAGCCATAATTTAACTCACCAGTGGACAACTACCGTAATCACCAAGCTGCATGGCGGCGATATCTACGACGTGGAGACCGGAAAAGACACTTGATTTCGCGATCACAAACAACTCAGACCGGAAGGGTTTGATTTGTCGAATTATGAAAGATATCATTCTTTAAATAGTCCTGATGCTATTTATTTTATGTGTTCTATATCTTACAGCTCTCTAACTCCCGAACAGTCCGTGATCCCTCAATGTAGTGAAACGACGTGAAAGAAAATATCAAGATATTATCCCCCATGTACCACCAGGACTCGATGGCATTTCTCAATCACGCGACAAAGTCGGACGGGTGATTAAATCTACGAACGGGCGTGTTACATATAAGAAAATAATATTTCCCCCAAAATAATTCTTATATGTAAGATTCTTTATTTTCCACCTTTTAACTACTGCTTCTTTTAATTCCCTTTTATTCGAATGAATTTATTTACATTACGGCTTTAAATGGGACACAATAGAATCGACCTATCGGCCTACGAAAACTTGCGTCTTATTTTGATATGGTGGTTTGGGTCGTTTTGCATTGTGGTGTTGTTGGGTCGTACTTGTAACTGGTGCAGTATCTTAGGGGATCTAGGAGTCGGTTACGGTATCCCACAGTGAAGAGCAGATTATAAAAATTATATTAACAGAAGTAACCCTGAGTGAATTGTTTTGAGCTCTGTTACTCCTGATCATCTTACCAGCTTAAGCCGATACAAAATTATTATATTTTCCCGGCCTTTGGAAGAAAACATGAATTGCAGTGGTCCTCCCAAATCAATCCTTGAAGAAATACCGGATACTGCAGATACGAATTTTTTCAGCATTCGACGATACCAAGCATGATATTTGAATTTCATAACCTGAAATTGTGTAAAAACCGTTGAGTTAGTATTTTAAAACTTGAATCCAAAAATTAAATGATATATAATTCTTCTAACGCCATAACTTCATTCTAAATTTCTTATCTCTATCTGCGTCCCTTTATCCCTTAATTAACCTTTCTGCTACCTGATTACAGTGCCTTTCACACAATTGTAAGTTGTAGAATTGTTTCCGCCTTACTATAGGTTGTAATGGAGTAATTGTTCTTCATTTCTACATTAGATTTTATACTAATATTAATGTGAAGATGCTCTTTTATATTTTGCAGCTAATCTAGGTAATACTCATTTTAGTCGTACGTTTATTTGTGAACCATTATCTTACTCTAAACTACTATTTTGTACTGGGTACCCTCTCTGGACTAATGATAAAGCAAGAATTCAATCTAGCACAAATTAAAATTTTGTCTATTTATATGAATATCAAAATTTTTCTCGCATTAGTTGACTGTTGAAATATCTTTGTTGATATAAATATAATTACTATGACCAGCAGATGTCTATCAATACCTGGAGATTAGAAATGATTGACTGGCGATGAGATCTCCACTGCAGTTTTCACAGGCGGTCCCACTGTGTGTTTGCGTTTTTGCACTGGAGAACAGTATTTTCAAGTCTTGCCCGTCAGTCATAAAGATCAAGTCACTTGTATCAATTAGTATGGTTACACACATTTTGACTCATAGGCAAGTGTTATCAAAAATATGAGATGATTACCTCTTTATTAATTACCCTTCAGACGAGAAATGGATTCAAAAGTCAACTCCACCTAGTTTTACATAATTTACCTGAACAGCATTTCCATGCAAGCTTCGCTGTGGCTTATTTTCTCTTCCTACCCTCATCTCTATCCCGCTCTTATTCTTTTGCAAGTTCCTTATTTACCCATTATCAGTCTCAATCCTAGGTCATTGGATTTGAAAAATTCTGCTGTACCTTACTGACCTTTAGGCAGATTAATTGGTGTGTCTTGGAATTTCTCTAAGTTTAACTGACCGGGATCCTTTAGTATTTCTATTGCCGGGATTAAGTGTTACTTCATCTTATAACTCGACATACAAATATTATAACTCCGTTTAAGTGCTTTATTTATCTTGTGCTCGCTAACTTCCTCCCTCACAATATTTCACACATACATGCATTTCTCTTTTTATCACATGTTAAAGATGTACCATAATAGGCATATACTGTCCATATTTTTCTCGTCATTTATACCACTTGTAATAACTAGATAATAATAAAGCGAACAAATTTAAAGGAGTTATTGACCACATTTGTTCATCAAATCATACAACTTTCATATCAGTATGCAAACCACTTACTAAGCGAACACTAAGCGCAGATACGACCATAAGAAAAAATACAAACATTTTTAGTGAAAGCAACAACGTAAAAGTCTTAATAATTCACATTTTTTTATATTTAGTTATCAAACCAAACGAGTTTTCAAGTTACACAAAAATGCACATGAATTTCACTTTCTTCTAAGTAATCAAGGAGAACCTGGCCAATCAGGCTACCTTTACCAATCATTCAGAAGGTATATTCATGGCGAGTAGTCCGTGCGTTCCCAAATGCACATTGATAGTCGGACCAATACTCAAAATCTATACAGTTTAGTTTATTGTGAGTAATAAAGTGTCTTCCTACCGATAATACGGTGACGTAGACTCTCCCTTCTCCCTAAAAATACGTTGCCTTAGCTGCCTCTGATATAACACTATGACTAGAGTAGCTCACACTCAAAAGTAGTCCGGTAACTTAAACGATCATTTCTCTCCTATTAAGAAAAGTAAATTACTTATCTGCTGTCTGCTTATAAATATAATAGTATCGAAAATCATATTCCCAGGTACGAGTGCAGAGATTGTTGGATTAACAGGAACTGAGGTCATCAATTGAGAAGTTGCGAATTGTAGTAACCCAAATTATAGGAGTTAAAGCTCCAGAACCTGATCGTGGAGCCAGCAGCAAACATCAGTTCCAAAAAGTAGAACACAGAGTTGTGCAAATCAAAGTATATTGAATAAACCACGGTGGGGATTCGAGAGAGTAAGGTAGAGATGAGAGGAAAGTGTAGGACCCAGTAAATGGCAAGCGTGTATGCATGTATGAGTTGAAATATGAAGACTGCTTGTACGAGTCATCTTGGCAAGGATGTGGGTGAGTGCACTTTTAACAGAAACGAGGCGGTTATAGAAAAAAAGGAGAATCGATAAGCTTGTCTAGACGCGACAAATGGCGGTTAAGTCATAGGGGCATAAAGGCGAAAGATCAACGTATTTTCATAAAGAATGTAAATAAGGTGTAACTTTGGAAAGAGCACAAAAAATTTTCCTTGACCATCCAATAACGGATAACCAGCACACGAGGGAAAACAGGTCAGTGAACCTCGCCCAAGAAAAGTGAAAATAATCGTTTCGGTCTCCTGACTTCTACAATTTAACAAACTAGGCTAAATCGCAACAATGAATAAAACGAAGTCAAAATTAACAGTCATTTATATCGGCAAACTAAAATAAAAGCCGTTTCAACAACTTCATAATTTGAGCTCTTTAATAGATGAACAGAAGAATCTCAGAGACTAGCACATTTATTAGAAAAATAAACGATACTATGAGCGCCGTTTATCTATAAAACGCTGGGCAATGGAAACTTTCCCGCAAATTCGACAATCTCTTCTCTCACTCTTTGAATTTCAGCCTGAGCCTCCGCATCATTGAGTAATGCCGACTATAATTTAAATGGAAAAAAAATCAGCAAGTTCAACAAATATGATAGTCAAACTGCGAAACCATACCTCAAAATCCTTAAATGTAACCGTCTTCAGTCCTGCAGCGACCCTGAGTGCAATTTGTATCCCTGCGTGAATGAACTCAGCCACGCGATCCATATCTTTTAGGCCGAAACCCCGAGTAGTCACCGCCGGTGTTCCAATACGAATTCCACTTGGACTGAAAGACAAATTAGAAATACACTAAATCCAAATTCTACTGAATACTTTTGAGTAGACACGCATCCAATTACCGGAAAGCACTAACATCACCAGGCACAGTATTCTTATTGGCTGTAATGCCCATGGCTTCAAGCACTGCAGAGACACGAATACCGTCAAGTTTCAACGGACGAAAGTCCATAAGAAACAGATGAGTATCCGTCCCACCAGTCGTTATCTGAAACACAAAAAGGAAACAATAATCAATTCCGAAAAGGTTTATTGTTATGTATTTTCATTAAAACAACTTACAGTATAGCCAAGTTCTTGCAGTTTGTAAGCAAGATGCTTACTATTCTCGACAACTCGGTGAATATATTCCGAAAATGCGGGTTGAAGAGCCTCGTAGAGACCCACAGCAATCGCAGCAATGTTATTGTTGTGAGGACCGCCCTGAAGACCTGGGAAGACAGCATCGTCTATGCGTTGTTTAAAGTCGGTTGACACATAAACTGGACCGTCACCTTCCTTGAAACCAACGGAAAGTAAAAACTGCAGTCATTTAATTTTCAAATCAAAACCACTCTCCCGAGTGAAATGCAATTAATGTTTGCAGTAAAGAATAGAAGTACTTCAAATGAGTGCAGTTTGCACTAACTGGTTGGACTTATTGACAATAACACTCAATGTGTTGATATCTTCAGGCCAAACAAGCTTAATTTCACAACTCACTCAAAAGTCGTATAACCGCCTGAATAACTGCGAGAAGGCGTTACTCTCAAGTTTTCCAAACCTCAACGGAGTTGGTTCTCACACTGAAGAACATGAAGTTTAATTTGGTTCTCCAGTTTCTATCATTTCAAAAAATCAGCGGGAAATTTCCATGAAGACATGGTAAAATAATAATGGTAGATTTTGTTATGGCTACGTTTACTTAGAGCTTAAATGAGGAAATAAAAAACTCCGTCACTCGAAGGTGATTCATCTATTAAGAAAATACAAAGCACTAACAAGTGAGGATGTATGGAAAATATCGGTATCAAAGTTAGTGACAAAGCAGAGGTCAGAAGCAATAGCCAGTAGTTAATATACAAGTGGGTGCACTGCTAAAAAATTTTGGGAATTTCAATCAGCTACTAATATTAGAGACGGTCTATACATTCAAAAGACTTTCAATAGGGCTACAAACAAACTAATTCGGGGTCTATCTCAGTAATTCTTAGATTCGAAAACTAAAGACTTTTTTCAACCGGAATGGGAATTTAGCAAAGCCTACAAGCACGCTATTGAAAATTTACAAGAAAACAACGTTAGTTGAATGTTTGAGGGGGAAGGAGCAGAAGGCCAACACACTAACGAGTTCCAGAATGGGAACAAATGAAATGCCAGAGCGACATTATGACGTCACTTTCATAATCAAAGACTAACATGACCACCACAACCAAGAAAGAAATTAAAACGTCATCAAGATATCCAAAGCATTAGTTTTCATTAATGGAATCATATAAAAAAGAAAACTCTCACTTGTTTCCAATGAGGGAACGTTTTCTAGCTGCCTTTCCTCCCGAAATTAATATATTTTATAAAGCTCTGAAGCAAAGTGAACTGATTTCAGTTAATATGGAAAATGCCATGGAATAGATGATATTTAGCGTACCTCCAATAAATATCTTGCATGCGAAATGCTCTTCGACAAGAAAAGAGAACGGTAAAGGATTCCAAAAATATTATAAAAGATCCAAACAAATTGAACGAGAATTATACGTACTGATGTTACAAATTGGTAACTTGACAGATTAAATCGACTACAAATCACTTAATCAGCCTCCTACTCGGAACATGACAAGTAACACCGGCCATAATTTCAATCGCAATTAAGTGGAAATGCTAAGACGCAGTTCACTTTTAGCAACAGCACAGTAGCATTAATTGATGTGACCAATGTGAAAATTGAACGACAAAATGACGTCATTACATTCCATAGATGTCTGAGTCACCTTTCCTACGAAATTGTTTAAATTTACTTAAAATTAAATTATTGATATGCATAAGTTTTAAAACCCTTAAAGCTTCCCACTTCATTTCATCGAGCCCAACTCTAGTTAGTTTACCTTGCTACTCCAAACAAGAGTTAATGAGAAAAAAATTAATCTTCCGTTAATTTTGATATTTCCCATTTCCTCTCAGAGATCGCAATTTTGGCTCATTGAATCAACAATTCGTTGTAAACCAACCTCAAAGCCTACAGAATTATTAGAGACAATTAAATCCACAGAAACCGACTGTGACCGAAAAGACCAATCAAACTGAATTACGCTCCCTGAGAAGAAATAAAACATGTGCATTTACAAAAGTCGACAAATATAAAGGGAGATCGCCTCACCCCGTTAGTAGTATGGGGGCCAATTGTGGCGCCATTTTTGGCACCTTTTGTTTTGGGTGGAGGAGCGAGTTTGCGCAAACGGTAGAAGATCATGGCGCCCCTCGCTGCACGCATGGTCTTGTGAGTTGTCGTGGTGACCACATCTGCGTACTCAAATGGTGATGGATGAATGCCGCTGCTTATGAGACCACTGATATGGGCCTGAAAAAAAAGAACACCTCAAAATTCACTGAAGTTATTAGACATGACTGAAAGCTAGGCTTACATTGAATAAATATGAAAATATTCATAAAATTTACATATCGGTTAGACTGCGTTAAATTGCAGGGACGTTGCCTTCCAAAATTTTGGTGTAAAGCCCACCACTAAGCCAATTGTGCATTATTGAGTTCTAGCCCTTAAAGACTAATATGGTTATAACAGCCTATTACTAATGAACACGATTTAGGCACATCTCCTTATCAAGATTATTTATTGGACATTTAGAGATTAGTCGCTCCATTTTCTCGCTATCGCATCCATTGTTACTGGCCGAAATAAATCACATTGGATTGACAAAGCTCCAGTAATTTTACCCCTAACGTCTATTGACATATCCGTTCAAACAGATACTAAAAAGTTTATATTATCTAATTAGATTCACTTAATCACTTAATCAAAGCCCCAATCGAATTATCACAAATTGCAATCATTTAATGACATTTCTCGGAAGCCTTCAAGGAAGCAACCCTCTATAAAAATATGAATAAAAAAGCAAGATATGACGTGCTGAACCTTTGCAAGGTAAAGTGATACAACAGACATCCGAAGATAATGGCGCAAATAGTCCTTACTACCTCAGCTGGCAATACGTAAAAGGGAAAAGGCATTGAATGTACGTACGATATCTACCATCATTAGAGCTCCCACCGATTCAGCAATTTTTCTGAAACGCGCGTAATCCAGTATGCGAGGATAGGCGCTGGCACCAACAACTAAAAGGCGAGGGCGAAACAGCTTCACACTGGTCTCGAGAGTTTCAAAGTCAATAAGACCAGTTTTGCTGTCGACACAGTACGGTAATGACTCGAAGAAGAGCGAAGAAGCCGAAATCTACAGCAATATCAATACCGATCATATACAAATCACCTTCTTTCCCGTTGGAGTATAAAAACCATGGGTAAGATGGCCCCCATCGGGCAAATTTAGGCCCATAATACGCCCATGAGGCCCAACTAATCCCATATAAACAGCCATATTAGCAGGGGATCCACTATAAGGCTGAACATTTACACCCCAGTCATCCGGTGATAGTCTGAAGAGTTTAAGAGCACGTTCCTTACAGATAGTTTCCATAGCATCAACAACTTCAACACCACCATAGTATCTGTAAAAATGATATTTTATATGGGTAAATTATTACCTTGCTCCAACAACACCTTCAGAATATTTATTATGAAACACAGAGGAAAGTGCAGATAGAACAGCCTCACTAGCGAAATTTTCTGAAGCAATCAGCTCAATACAACTTCGCTGTCTAAATTCTTCATCTTTGCAAAGAGTATAGATTTCCGGATCGACATCCTGGAGGGCGACACCGGCACAATTCATCTCGAGAAATTCACAACTAAACTGAGCGGATGTTATTTATACAAATTGTCTTGATGCATTTTAACACAGTAAATGTACACAACCCCTCCATTTTAAAATTGGCGTATTGCATAGTATTACCTTCAATGTGATTTTATTCTTATATCTGCATTTTATTTTAAATAATTTTACCTGTAAATCTTACTTGCTTCAAGTTGGGGTTCCAAAATTAAGAATATTTAAGAGACGCGACGTATAAATTTGTAAATTTTATGAGGCTGGAGATTTCTTTCTGCGTTATTTTAACATTGTATACTAATGAGAGGAATTAGATCGCGTCAAATGAAAAGAGAAAGTGTTCGCATCATATTTCAATTGCCAGTATTTTAATTCAATCTAAAAATGAATTTGAACGAAGTTTTTTTAATACAGTATACCTAAATATCTGGGAGTCCTGCTTTTTCGATGTTAATAAATTTTGCTTAATATTTATTGTTTTTCTGTAGCATTCTTAGTAAATTTCATTAAGTTTCAATGAAGCTAATTGATGTTTCCGTGTGGTAATATTTATGTGCACCTGTAGATTTGTAAATGGTTTGAGACTGATCATGGTTAATCCTGTTAAATTTGATGATTGCTATTTGTTGTGATGTTTCTGATTAAAAATTCAGCGAATATGCTAAATTAGGTCCAATATTGTAAAATCATACTAAATAATTTAATACCAGTAATAATTTTAGATTTTAGCAAAAGTGCAGTCTTTCCCCTCAGTGATTACTAAAACGCATGATTTAAATTAAATGAAGAATATTTCGATAGTTTTCAAATAACGATTGATGTTGGCGGTTATTCTATTTACCAGGTAGGTAGGTATGCATTTCGATTGTATATGATCATTGTGATTTCAATATTGTCATAAATAGCAGATGTCCCTCAATACCTGGAGATTAGAAATGATTGACTGGCGATGAGATCTCCACTGTAGTTTCAATAGGCGGTCCCGCTGTGTGTTTGCGTTTTTGCACATAGACACCTGAACAGATGTTTATCATCACGCTGAGACTCCAATAACAAGACACGACTGACGACTTGACATGATTGACTTATAACGAAGAAATGTTTTGTATATAGACCTAACTTACTTATTAATAAATTGGGATGACTTGCCTTCCACCTTCGAACTGATCTGGTGACATGAGTGGCTTGACTTATTCCATTTATTTGATCAATGTGGCTGCGGTAAACCTCACGTTATTACAAGTATAGAGATATCCATGGGTATTCCAATCAGTTAACATGAGTTGAGTCATTTCCCTTATTGAGCTAATTTTACCCAAATATCGAAAATATATCAAATGTCAAAATATCAAATATCGAAAAGCTATAATTAAATTAATTAGTAATAGGATCCGGACTAATTGCTGCAACCGGATCAGTTAAAAAACGGTCAGTAAGATAACATTCGGCAGATTCAAAGTAAAAGTTTAATCGTTTGACAAAATCATTTCATACAATGGACGAAGAATCAGTTATTTGACAGAAGTATTCGGAGACAATGGAACGCTATTTGAAGATATGAAATTCCGGGTTTTGAGCATGGTCATCTTTAATATTTTAACATTAAATAGTTTTCTGCACTTGCAAGGAGACTGGAAAATTCTTTTTTTCTCAGTTTTGACAATGGTGCATAAAAATGAAGACAGTGCCATATTAAAACAGATTCCGATTGGACAATAGGATCTCATATTTTTTCCGACTAAATTATTAACCAGGCAAATCAAATTATTTTCCCGTTAGCAGTGTATGACAGCAATTTTTCTTCTAATTAAAGGCCTTAAGTAGCAAGTACAAATATGTGGTCATTAGCTCATTCCATCTTTAGCGTCTCTAATAGTAAACCAATATATTTTAATATTAAGACCTTATACGGTCGCATTTTGGTTCTAGTATTATATCGAGCTCTCACCCAAGAAATAAACGAAACTGCAATATTTGGAATCCCATGTCATTATTGGTCGTCTATTAAATAGTCCTGAAAGGAATTTTTGACTTTAGCATGTAAGAGACAGAAATAAGTGGAATCATAAATAGGCATGCGAAATGAAAACCCACCAACATGGACCCGTATTTGTTTCGGTTTACCCTTTCGTGTATAGCTGTGTCTACCCATACTGACTTAACCCTGGTACTCTCTTTATCTCTACATTCTGGAAATTCCAATCCTTTCCGCGTTACTGGACGATATTCACACGTTAATTTAAGTGATTGGTTAGTGTGGGGTTCACAACGCTAACAAGGCTGATTGAATCGCGTGCGCTAGAGCTCACCACGGGAAGTGCGGCCATGTAACCGGTCGCGTTGAGA
>CAADRB010000023.1:1834124-1859710 GCA_900708905.1 Hymenolepis diminuta
TTCGCATTTAATGACTAAGCTTTTATGAAAAAGCAAGGAAGTGGTCAATAAATCCTCCCCACTCAGCATCTTTCTGGTTCTTACCACTTTGGACATAGCTTAGCTAATTTGGGAGTGAATTGATAATAGAGGACTCTACTAGAGGCTATTCGGACTGCTTAGGAGGATTACTTAGGTGTAGCATCCGCTACATTAGTCGTACCATCTCGGTCCGTTTATCCCTTCTAATAACAAAGGGCGGCTATTTGATGCCAGTTAAGGCACATAAACAAATACAATAATCCCTATAGTTCACTTAAGACAAACTCAAATCTTGGTACTATTGAGTTTTATAAATGACTTTGGGTCCGCTTCCCATAACTTCCACACATTAGGTTATTACGGACCGCAATTCTAATTGCAATGCTAATGGGCTTTACTTGGATTTTCCCAAAATAAACAAAAAACCGTAATATGTGCAGTAGAATTAACCCTGTTGGCTATCCAAATAAAGAATTTCACACAGACTTTTTATGTAATTATAATGAAAAAGAGAAGAGGGAAAGTGTAGAGTTTACATCTAAATGACAAGAGTACAAAGGGATGTGGAGAGACATTTAATTATAATGAATAACGCTAGTACAATCAGAGAGATGAGTAATTAATAAAAAAAACATAGAAGGAATTCAGCAGTTGGATGGAATTGGCTGCAACCTATCCGCCGTGTGATTAGAATTGTTCTGTCTACTTGGAGTACATCTTCTTAATGACATCCTCAAATTTACTCTTGATATTGAAACGTTTGATCTTTAAAGCGTCTGTTACGAGACCAGATTCCGGAGTCCATGGCTCAGGGTCCAAATACACCATCTTGGGAATTTCGAAATTTGCCAAGCGTTTTGTTGCCCCGACTTGTTGAATGTCTCTTGTCACCCTTTCAATAACCTAAGATAAAGTCGAACAATAAAATCAATAAGAGTGAAAATTTTTTTCCGGATTACAATTACGGGGCTAATCCTGATCTATTGGTGCACTCCTGGACAAAAGACCACGTAAACAAAACACAGATCTGTTGGACATAAACACAAATGGAGATCAAATGTAGTGAAAATTTACTGACCCAAATAACGCTAATAACAGATGAGGGTATAAACAGTTCAAACCCAGAAAAAAAACTTTAGATGATATTGTGCGAAATTAAACACAGCAAGTGTCTTACAGTGCCTAGGTTAGTATGCTACATATACGTCTAACTCAGATCCTGAATAAAATCCAACACCCCAAGGAGATTCATTTATTGGGAAAATAAATATTGGAGTTTGTGGAAGTGAAATGTGTCGAGTTGCTAATCAACAACGAGGGAGTAGAAGTGCAAACGAGAGGATACAAATCAATAATTTGATAATGCTCATCTGGATACCAATTCCAGAAGTAGATATGATAAAAATAGAGAAATGTAATTATGAATATCAAATTAGACCGAGAGTAATACAATAATGTATTTATAGAACATCAGATTATGTACAGGTCTGATCAACCATTTAAAAATTTAGAATGTGCTAGCTCAGCGACTTCCACTAAATTTTCAACACAGTCCTCTCCAATATGTACGTATTAACACTAACTCCAGAAATGAACTCTTTTGGAAGTGTACCTTTCCCATTTTCCTTCTAATCTGATTCAACTTCATTCAGTAGCCACTTAGCAGGATAACAGTTACGACCTAGCTTTATGACATACAAATAATGACAAGGAACGAATATTACCTGGGGTTGTTTGCAAAGAAAGGCATGTTCAGCCAGTGAGCGAGTCGTGCTGTCTTCACGTTTCTCCGGAGGCAGAGTGGCATTGGCGGCTTCAGTGGCAGCTTCCATGAGATTCAACTCGGTGCCCAATTTGCGAATGGCGGAGAGTTTGGGGCAGACGAAACAGATAGTGAAATTCTCTCGAGAATCCGCGTAGACACACACATTCTCTACGTATATCGATTGGCTCAAGGCCAATTCCACTTTCACCAAGGAGACATATTCGCCCGCCTGTAGCTTCACCAGATCCTTCTTACGATCAATGATCGAGAAGCTGCCGTCTTGGTGGATCATGCCGATGTCGCCTAAAACGTTTGAAGAAATTACCCTGAGTGTCAATTTGAAAATGGTTATACACTCCGTCCTTCACATCTCCGAATAAGTTCAAAGTCAAGTACTGATATTGAGGTAGAATAACATCACCTCAATTAATTAATAATGGAAGAGTCCCTTTTAAACTGAATATTAGAAAACAAAGTGGAGATTTAAATACAGGAGAGATGTGAAATAATGCAATTTGAATATTGGTAATAAATTAAGCCACCTATTTGATAAGTTAAAGCCGAAATATGATGCTAGTCATATTTTCTGGGAGAATGTGAAAGTCAGATTGTTGGAGTGAGGATATTTTCCATAGCGATGACAACTACGTCACGTTAGTAACTAAACCAAACTAAACAGAAAGCATGAAAAATATGAGTGAATAAGAATGACGCTTAGATCGAAATTTGAATTAAAAGTGCTTTGTTTTTGCTTTCAAACAATTGACATAAGAATATATCAAGAAAGTTTTGCCTTTCTAGTTCAACACATTTAATCTGTTTTTAGTGTGTATTATTATGACATCCAAATATCTGAATTGAGAAGTAGGAACTACACTTATAGGGATTCTCACTAACGTCTTTATTAACCCAAATAATAAACTAAACTCAGATCAAGTCCAAAAGCATGATCTCCAGATTGCGAATAGGAAGTAACATAGATTCAATCAAGCATAGTTTTTTCCTAATTTATAGTCCAATTCTCGACTTTGACGAGTGCAGCACTACGACGGTCATTTGTCAACTGGCTGCTACTTCCAGCATCAATAATCATTCAATCTTGCCATCATTCTTATATCCTGTAGTCTGGATCGATTTAATGCACTGATTAGTTCCATTTTAAATAAACTCGTGAAGAAAAATCACTTTACTGATTTCCATTAACATATTGACCTTCGTTATTCTTTCATCTTTACTTACCAATCCAGGTCATGCCCCATTAATTACCTATCTAACTAGGATTAGCGACCGAAATCAGCCGATAAGCGAACACTCTCTGGCCAACCAACAGGTCAGATCTTTTCTCCTATATTATTACTGTGGGCAATATAGAGCTCAGTATTTATATTAAACCTAAGTCACACAAATTATCTTTAAGTTGGTGATGCAAAGTCACCTAAGCGCCAATTATGACGCTTTATAGAAAATCAATGCCTACATTTACGTGCATACCGAGGGAATTCAATGTGAGCTTACCAGTACAGAACCACCGGACACCTTTGCTGTCAGTGTAGAAGGCGTCCTCGGTGGCCTCAGGATTCTTGTAGTAGCCGCGAGTGACACTGCCACCAGCAATGAGGATCTCTCCACGTGGGAAGGGCTTGTCGTAGGGAGAGTAGCCGCCCTCCTGCCAAGGGCGCAGACGAATTTGCACGCTGGGAATCGGCGCGCCTACGTGGTGTCCACGCAAATCACCGCACTCCATCAGGGTGGCTGCTGCGGCTGTCTCCGTCAAGCCATAGCTAAAGAGAGAGGAAAATGAAATAGAATTTCTATATGTCTTTTTCAAATAGGAGTGCACGATATGTCATGTCTTCTGATTTATAGCTTTAGTGATTGAAGTGTCATCCTATTAGCGGTGACTACTGCCCACTGGGATGTTCGAAAATATCCGATAAATGAAAAATAACATAGTGACAAGGCATAATGGCAGCAATGAGTTCAGAAGTCTGTTTAAAGAAAATTTAATATACAGCCAAGAGCAACTGTCTGGGCAGATGGAGAATATCTGCATGATTCGTATGCATTATCAACTGAGCTTTGAAATAGTCATGAATAATATGAAAGTATATAAATTATTAAATTTTTTTTTCCTTGACGATATTAACATCATATTTTATGTTTTTCTCTTTTTAAATTGAAAACAATATTTAACTATTAAATTGCCTATCCCAACTAATGAACAACCTCGTGCAGCGGATATCGTAACATAAAGTGCTAACTCTTTCCTCTCTACTGCCACTTTTAAATATTCTGGGATTGCTAGATGTAATTAAATTTGTTGTAACGTAACAAACTAGGAGTCCCATTGGTAATCTCGCAGAACAAACCAATCTTGAAAACTCAGTAATATAGCAACTTAACACAGAACCCCCAGCAGAACACAAAGCACGTTATGGTAAACACGCGTGTACTAACGAAAGTAAAACTCAATCAGTATAGACTAAAACGAATAGGCATAATTAAAAAATGTCTTTTATCAGTGGGCAATTCAGAAGGAAATTGCAAACTTTAAGAAGAAATATTGGAAGCAGGGGAAAATAATTATTTTTCTTCTAGAAAAACTAGAAATGATTCTGATTTTGAAGGGACATCAACCAGGATATATAGCTAACCAGCTCATAAACGTGCATATCTTTCTATTCAAAATAGGTATAGAAAAATCATTAAAATAGCCTAATAATATACATGGGAAAGAAGGAATGTGGAGTGGCTTAAACATAGTTCAAAACTCTCTAAAATTGCCATTTCTCAAACCCCTTTTTTTCTTCCTTACCTACGAATCTTACCTTCTAACCTGACATGTTTTCAGTTTATTAGTGTCTTCTATATGTTCTTCTGATAAAGAGTTAAATCACATTTATTATCTCCTCTTTGCTTTGTTTGTGTTGGAGGTTAAAGAAGATCGACGACATTAGCCTTGCGAATTTCCCAATTCAAATCTGACGCAACTGAAAAAGGCATTTTAGTAAGTGGTATACAGGTTCTTTACAGCTTAATTCGAACCTACTGATTTATCAGCTTTGGCGGTCATTGGACGAAATTTCTAATTACACATTGAATTTAATCAGATTTTGAAGGAAAAGGTGGAATCGAGGACACAATGCTCCAGTTTCCCTAATTCATCATAATCGACCAAATCAAACACAAATATCCATTGATTCTAATACTTCTATATCGGAAACTTACGAAATAAACAGTTTTATGCCTTACTCCACAAGTCTATAATAACCAAAACGGGTGATCCAGCGAAATTTACACAAAAATAGAGCCTAATGCAGTACAAAATAACAGTAAACCTGAGAGACATAATGAAACATAATTCATTAAAGAAAAATGAACAAGCGGATGGAAAAGAACATAAGGGTTTTAAATTGAGTGACATCATACTGTGATCTTGTTCATAGAATTTTGCTATCCCATATTGGACTGATTCATTATTAATCCGTTTAAAGACATTCCTGCATCTGAAATGGTGACACATTTTAATCCTAATAAGAGCGCAGTTAGTTTGCGATAGCCACAACGATATTTAATAATTATATAAGGCAATCGTAATAAATGAAAACATAATATACAAAACAATAGTATAATTGTAAACAGCAGACATGGGTTTTTGAACTTTTGCCACCTGATAAAAACAGGAACTTGTGGTAATAGCCGATTAGTATGCTTGTTTAAAGTAGTATTAGACCAAATAATACTAAAATTCCATAACGTGGAGATGGCAAATCTTTTTCACGAGACTAAGCACAGAGGGCCATTTATGCTGATAAGCCAACCGAATGACACGATTCAATGGTCGCATCTCATGACATCCAGTCATGTAACCAATTGGGTGCACATGTCCTCAAAAGCAATTAACTGGAGCACCATGCACACAACCCGTTAACGTAGACGGTTGAAACAACAGCGCCAACATACATATAGCGATTCCATGGAATAAAAAAAATGTCTCTCGTGTACACCTTCTCATCTAAGTGGCTTTAATGCTGTCAATAGAAATGATCAAGGTTGAAAAATAATTGAGGTCCATATACTTAACTCTCGATCTTCTAATTGTCATTTTGGACGTTTAAATTAAAACTATCTGAGACATTGCCTCTGAATTGCATTTTAAACACTATGAATGAAATACCAGTTTAATTTTGAATTGAGTTAATATCGCCTTCTTTAAGCCATTCTGGATAAAATTTAGACATAACTTTCCCCGTTATCCAACACCATATTATAAACTATATTCTGCTAATTTGTCTCATTATTTACAAGACTATGGGCTTCTCCTGTTTCCTCTAAATATTGTGCGATAATCTATATCTACTTTCTATTTTGTGACAATACATTTCATAAAGCTGAGTAGAGTGATAGCCTAGTTAGATTTCTCTTTCCTACGCTGATGATTTTTGAGTTAGGATCTCTCAAGTAGTAAAATTAGCACACCTATGTGAACGGCATTCAACTGAACGCTGATACAAAGAACTAACTCCTAAAACTAAGATAGACCCAATGATCCAAGCGCTTGGATTTTTGCACAAGATCAAACGACTTCATGAAGTGTCCTTAAGATGGCCTTGTCACCCCCCACACATTTTGCACTCAATGCACACCCCTATTTGCTGACTCTGGTGTTAGCAACCGTCCAAGTAGAATTTTAAATCAAATATCGCTTGTCGAAGCAGCCATACCCTACGTATAATTCAGCAGTGTGGACAGTTTAAAAAAAACAAAAATCATATTTTCATGCCTTTTTCCATGTTATACTCTAACACTGACATATTTTCGATAAAAAGAGGCCTAATTCCGGTTTACACAAATGATACTATTCATAGAGTTAATTCAAAATTGAATGCAGAACGCAAGTGTCCTGGGAGAATTGGACTTTAAAAACAATAAATGAATGAAATGCCTCGCATACATCAGTATTTCAGGTTTGAGACGACCACAGCTGTAGCATTACTTCGGTAGCTTAATATCCGATCAATAATCCGTTACCGATGCCTTTGTGATGCAGTAAAAAAACACTTTTCGGAGATGGACTGTGAAAAAACAAACCACTGAAAATATAATGTTGGAGTGAAATGACCAGTACAGAAACAGATGTGAATACTAATTTCCAAGTTGTTCAAGGAGCACTTTAAATTCTCTCTTAATCTTTTTCTAATATTATTATATTATATAAAACATTACAAAATAAAAATAGTATGAACCACAGCTAGGTAAAAATTACAAATTTTCAATGTGAAAAAGCAACTGAAATCGGTTAGCAATAAGTCTAAGGAGTGATAGAGGGGATAGAAAAGATGTTTAGGGTAAAGTCGAGGTGTCAGAGTTTTACATCATTTGATTTCAAATTCTTAAATCAAGTACCAAAATTCAAATGTCATGGCTCATTACCTGGATAACCGAGCGAATTCTAGTCCATGATGTCTAATGCTTACTGACCAGTCTTGTAAATTCATTTTTTTAAAACGTTTTGGAAAGTGGAGATCTTATTAATAAGTTAACATGATCTTGGCAATAACAGGACTCAGATAGTTGACTTTAAAAAATCACCGATTTGCATTGTTAGATGTAAGTTAGAGTATGAACCCAAGTACACGGGAATATGAAAATCAGCCTCCAGTCTGATGATCCCGAATAAATGACTTTTGCACATAGAAGAAACTTACCCCTGCATAATGGGAGCAAAGCATACGTTGGTAAAGAGATGGGACTCCTCGGAGAGAGGTGCACCACCTGAGACGATATAGCGCAGTCGACCACCAACCAGAGCGCGCACTTTGTGGAAAATGAGCAGGTCCACCAAGAAACTGGGGAAACCCGTATGAAGGCGTCGACACTTGTAATCATAGGCGAAATGGAATATCTACAATGCAAGTTATAGACTGTCCTGCAGATAACCACTTTAAAATTTAATCGATAAGTAAGCTTTCCAATATTGTTCAATAATAAACTTGACAAATTGACATTTCAGGAGAAAAAATGAGGATACAAATTCGCCGAGTCTAACCGTTAGATAAGGAGAACCAGTGTTTTATTACACTTGTCTTAACTTTCACCAGCTCAATCCACTCAGTTTCAAGTGACTGTTAAAGGAATAACGTAACCAGAGTGTATGTTTGCACAATAATAGCAAATTCTAGGTATTCATAAGTATGGTAATGACGGATAACCCCGGATATAAAAAATCAGAAGATGCAGGTTGAGAACGAGATTAGAAACATAATCAGTCAAACGTCCTGTAGAGACCACCGATTGGAAATGAGCAATTACATGGGATTGATCCACATAACGTTCTTCAACGTTTCAGCACCTTCAAATTGCATTCGTTTTACATAATAATTAAAATCTACCATTCAGGAAATTTTTATGGGTTGGTCAATAGTTACTCTTAATCTGATTTCAACTGCCTTTGCCAATACTAGACCTACAAATATCCAATTCCATTCACCCACTATTTGTCAGCCTCAGATCTTATTTTTAGATTCTGCAGGCCAATTGCTGCATCCAGATCCTCCAGTTTGTTAATGTCTACATAGAACGAACAGTTCCAACTATTCGCACCATCTCTAACACCCCCTCCTCTTCCCCCCTGCCCCAACCTGGATATATATATATATATCGTTAAAGCATTATTCTTATTCTCTTCCTTACTCTATGTAGCTCTACATCTGCTGATTCTAGGCCTTATTCTTTGCATGGAAGTAGTCGCTACCTAGAGAACGGTGTAAACCCTACATATGGAGCATATAAGATAATTATTAATCGACCAAATTTGTGGGTGCAAATACTACAAAACGCACTCCAGACTAAGTCGCTCTTCTCTCAAACTGACTCTCTCGATTTTAAGCACCCATGCAAATAAACTACTCTGAATTGGTGTTAGAATAGGATATACAAGTACCTTATCTTTAGTAGTGGCGAGGGAACATTTGTAATCTTAAAAAGACGAGACTATTTCATATTTACAAATCCCCTTCAGTCAGTAAAATTCCGAATCTATCCCTTCTGCTACGTTATATAAGCTTGCCCTCTAATTGAAACTGTGATACTGAGAGTTCATAAGACAAATAAATGTGACACGAAAACACATTCCGAAATCAAAAGCGCATAAAGTTAGTGAAAATAACATAGACATTTCAGACCCACATCGAGAAAAAGACACTCTTCAGGACTTTGAATTGCTATTGAAGTCATAAATCTGCTGCACACACGAGGCTTCCAATAAACCTACACGAGTAAAACTAACGGTTAACTAACATGTGTAGCATGAAACACGGCTGGGAAAAAAGCCAGCGTGTGATCTAGTAAACCCCAACCAATCAGATTTGGGTGCATGTGCACCCAGCAGCATACAGATGGAAGAAACATGGACATCCACCTTAGAAAAAGATTGCGAGAATAATTCCGGAATTCTCACTAAAAAACCTGGATAAGGCATGTTGAAACGATTGTTAGGGTCTATTTGCACGTAAGCAAGTTATTTCACTATTCTAAACGTTTAAAATCAGAATTCAAATTGTATGGATAGATAGCAACATCTGGGAGTTAGGAAGGAGATCGAAATTTTAAGTTATTGTAGATTATTAACAATCTTTCATGGATATCTGAAAACTCGACCTAAGTTAGTTGGAAGAAAGCCTAGTAATGAACTTTGTAGAGTACTTCATCAAATCTATTTTAAGTAGGCATTGGTAAAATCGCTAGGAGAGGAAAAATGAACAAATAAGTTAATACAGTTATTTATTTATAAAACTTGTAATGAACGAATTACGAATGAAAACAAATTGCCCACAGTTACTTTCAAATTTAAGCTGAAGAGGAATAAATAAACCAAGAATACACTCATTGTCGCAAACTGGTGCACATTCTCCAGATCTATTAGTGTTTTTATGTAAAGTTTGGTGGCCACTATGATATAGCTGCTGCTAAACTTTACTCACACCCAAGAGAATTTGTTAAAAAAGGACTAAAATAATCTAATATCTTAAACAAAACTATTTATATAAATTAAAGTTTTTTAATAAAATTGAAGTTCAACCCGTCACCGAACCAGTAATTGTGTTTTTAAGATGACAGAGCCAGCATGCACCCACATACGGATAAAACTAACAGGTTACTTAAACATAACCTTTGGGATATGAATGGCTCATTTCAATACAAAATATAGAATCTGCTGCCCTGAGCCATGTTTATAAATGCCTACAGCTCCTACACTCTGAAGGTTAGGCTCTTATCTGCACCTTCTATTGCGACTGAAATAATTGGTGCTAATTAGTAAAATGCCCCACCTTTGATTACTTAAAAACTCAAAAAGTTGGCAATATGAACATAGTCCATTTCAACATTAATTTAAAATAAGTACTGTACATAACGACGGATATTCAGGCCCTAGAGATTGGTCACATGAAAATCCTAGAACGGTGAGTTGAGTATGATTTAATTCTCCTTTTACATAGCCAAACAGAAATTTGAAGGAACATTAGATGTGATATTGACGGGAATGCTTTCTGACCATTTTGGACCGACTCAACAGTGATATTAAATGGCAGATAAGCCGGTAGTGTAGTGGTTAACGAGCGTCTCCGGGACACCTTTCCTCTACCCAAGTAAAGCATTGTGAACACTCCCCTATACTGGGCTTGGGAAGTTTCAATAAATAGCAGACATAAATATGGATACTGGAGCTGGATGAATGAATGAAAGAGAAGTAACTTACAGCTTCCATGAGCGGTCCACCCTCTTTGACCTTCTCCCAGACAGACTTTGTGATGCGATCGAGGACGGTGGGTACAGTGGCAAAGAGAGAGGGTTTGAGCACAACTATGTCACCACGACAAGCGCCCTTCTTGATTTTGGTCGAAGTGTCTGTGAGGGTTTGGGGGTTGGAGTAACCAATTGGAATACCCATGATGAGAAT
The DNA here is from genome assembly GCA_900708905.1 of Hymenolepis diminuta. Classification (NCBI taxonomy): domain Eukaryota; kingdom Metazoa; phylum Platyhelminthes; class Cestoda; order Cyclophyllidea; family Hymenolepididae; genus Hymenolepis; species Hymenolepis diminuta. Next base: position 1,844,870 of record CAADRB010000023.1, read on the forward strand.
CGACAGCTCACTGGTCAGTTCCAGGACGTGGGCCAGCGGAAGGTAGCCGATGTAGGCGTCAGAGTCAAGATTCAACTTTGGTAAACGACGGAAAATACCAGCGGTTGTACAGATTATGTTGTCATGGGTTATCTCAACACCCTTTGGCGTTCCTATACGGGACACACAGTTAGATAGAAACAAAGTCGAAAGTAAATTTGTTGCTAAGATAGGTTAAATAGGATATCACAAATAAGTGATCTGCTTGGGGTTAATAAATGTGAGAAGCAAAATGCTATGCATTAACATAACCTGTTAAAAATTAAGATCACGCAGCATTTGCTGCCATTAGAGACAGAGCTTAAGATCCAAATTAATGATTATTTAATGCATAATGGTGATCGAAAAGTAAGGGAGATTTAACGAATTTTCAAACACTTGTTAGAATTATTTCGATCCTCATTTTATTGCCTAATTGTTTTGATAATACTTTAATAAATAAACTGCCTCAAATTATAAATACAAATGAAAAAATTTCCTTTTTACCGACAGTCAAATTAGTTGAGTTCATATCACTTTAGTTCTTAAACTTATAAAACAAGTAATGTTGTTGGACAAGGGTTTGCAGGAGATGGACATTTTTCTAAGTATTAGAGGAAGGTATGCTTCAGATTTAGCTGAGATTAGTATACTGACGTAGGAGAGTTCTGCCAGTGTAATCCACGGCAAGACCTTATACTTTAAAAAACATTAAAGATTACTACAGGCAGTAATCATGAGGTTATTTTGCAAATTCTGAACACGTGAATATCCATGTCATTTTGGTCAGGGAAACCCTGGTAATAGATAGACCCATAAATAGAAAACGAAATTGGGGTGAAAATAACAAGAACTCGAATGAAGATCACAACTGTAAAATAAACAAACACGAATGCCATCTAAGTACCACCTCTCACTCACATAAACATGCAACACCTAAAGGTTTCTGCAGGTATTACGTGAAGGTAGTCAAATAGATGTTAGGCGTTTGTATATCACGGGACAAAAACCATTTTCTTAATATCCTAATTTAATTTAAGCACTTCAAGACCTCACAAGGGAAATGTCCATTAGCCGAGAGAGGTAAGGGTGTACCGTAACGGTTAGAACGTATTTCATCACTTTCGTGTTGCGGATCAGTAGTAAACATGCACAAAACACGTTCTCTCTCTTGATGGTCGCCTTATTCTAGAAAACTCATAACTACAAATTGTCCATCTCTGGATATTCCTAATCCTACAAAATGGATAGGGACCGTTAAGATAAAAATTGAAGAACTAAACGCGCTTAGATGATTTAAAGTAGTTAGAGAATATTAACAATAGATCAATAAAAGATAAATAAGATGATTTTCTTAATTAAAACATTTTACATATTAATATCCCTGATTCCATTTTATGAACATTTTTCGTTGGACCCGCTTGAGCAAAGTGGAACTGTGAAAGCGCTATCTCGACCCATTCCTGAAATATCCTAAGATGGTACTTTTACAAATTGATAAAATATACCGACATAAGCTCCTCACAGTCAGCTACAATCGATGGTGAATTCAATTGCATAGCATATTGTAGATACTGGAAGAATCATCGACAAAAATGATAACGACTGAACTCCAGAATTATAGGTTTAAGAGATACTTAGAGTTGCAAATGAGTTACCGGTAGAGCCGCTGGTGTACATGATGACGGCTAGGTCATTGGGTTTGGGTCTTTCATCGGCTGGTGGCTGCCAGTTGAGGATGCACTCCATTTTTGATCCAGCACCGCGGATTTCAGCAGCCCCAATAGCCTCCAACTCGAGTATGTCATAGAGTCTCACACCCTCAGGAACGGCTTTTCTAGCCGCCTCGACAGAGTGACGAGCAGTATCATTGAGACGAGCGAGGTCGTCCACACCAAGACCTGTGTGCTTCTGCACCACACCGTTGGAGAAGTAGATGACGTGCTTCACTAGAGGACAGCGTGGAAGAAGATTTACCACTTTGGAGAGCAACTCGTCGCTTGTAAATATCACAGAGGCCTTGAAGAAGGTAAAAGAAGGAATGAAGCCGTTCCTTAAATAATTTTTAAATTAGTTTTAATCAAATATAACCATTCCAATACAGCTCAATTTTCAATTTCTAATAAGTAGGGATATATGGCATTGAAAGGAGGGTTTCCTATTAATGAACTTAAAAGTGCCTTAGTTGTAGTTCGTAAATGTAGCCTTTTTTAGGTCGTACTTATCATAGTAACAGAACAAAATCCATTTCTCGGCGTAATTTTACTGAAACTATTGAAGTTTATTTTAAAACTCAGTCTCGGGAATTCTACTGGTAAATTCTTGAAATCGGAGATGTATTAGTGGTACCACAAAACAGAACTTCTGACTAAGTTAACGTGATCTTGCAAGAATACGAGATAAAGCAATGCTTCTCACGCGCTTTAAGTAATTAACTGAGATTAAAAATAACCGAAAAACAATTATTTAAGGATAACATGATATACAATCTGTAGCTTACATTCCAACTACTAGCATACATGGAAGGTTGTCGTTTGCTATGATAAATCAATAAGTAGATTCTATACTACAGAACAAATATAAAGAACAAAAAGGGTTAATCCGATTTTGGAGATTATTAATTAATTGTTTTGACAGCAAGCCAAATCGAAATGGGCGTAGTTAATTATAACACTAGGAAACAACAAACTATGGACAGCTTAAAATTTGTCATTACTAGGCTTGGCCGGGAAAAAGGCAGCAATTAGAGAAAAAGAATAGCTATTCAATGTACTGATCGGAATAATAAGTAATCCATTACGAATCCATTAGACGAAAACATAAATTAGACATTAGGATCTCATTCATTGGTAAAGGTATTGACTTGTGCCGCAAAGGCGTCAAGATGTTCAACAGTTTGAGTCCTACAACCGCATAAGATGATGCTTACTATTGGAAAGAAATGCAAACAGTACAGTACAGTCGAAGTTGAAATAACACCTTATTTAAAATATAAAATCAATCCGGCTGTTTCCCGTAAGCGAAATCAACTTTTTCATGCAATTATTATTAAAAATTCTAGCTTGGAATAAATATTTCAGTTGTTTATGTAATGAAAATCAGAAGCTGAAAGGAAGTTAAAACAGCCACACTAATCAGCTGAGAAAAAATCAGAATAAGAAAATATCCTCAATCCAGGCATTAAAAGCAATACTAATCTCCATTTCAGACACTATTTAGGAAAATTTATTCAGCATTAAATAAAACAGGTAGATAATCGAAATAAATGTCTAAAAAATGTTGACAAAAGTTTTCCCATTTGAGCTAAGTAATGAAAAAGAGAGATTACACAGATCAGATTCCCATTCCATCTATGATCAATTTAATGACCTTAAATGTATAAATCTACACGTCCAACTAATGTAATGTGGGTTAATTAGATAAATATACGGACAAGAATTAGAGAACTCACTTCAGTTTCTTCAAGTCCATGAACGACAGCATCATCACCGAGGGTGGCATAGAGAGTAGCAATGGGACGATTAAGACGCCAACTCGCTTCAGCTGCGTAGAGCCACTCAGCCCTAGTCTCAGAGAAGAGAACCAGCGGTGTGGGACAGGTATTTTCCCCCTTCCTATCCTCCGTGCTTGGTCCCAGAAGGGAACGAAGACCTGCTGCCAGTGAGGAGACTCGATTTTCTGCCTCAGCATAAGTCTCCCACAAATACTCTCCCATAGTTAATTTAATCATCACTTTGCCATTTGGCGCTGGCTAAAAGAAACAGACTAAAGCAGATTAACTTACCTCGTAGTCAGTTTTCAGAATTCTTCTGGTACCCAAAGCGGGTTTTTTCGGCCACAACTTGATTGTGCGAAGCCAGAGATCAGAAAGCGTTGGGCAACCAGGCAAAGCAACTGTAGCCAAATTGTCGATATACTCAACTGCACGCCAAGGGGTACCAGGATCATTTTGGTCAACGGGCATACTTAAAGTTCTCGATTCCTCAGCTGCAAATTTTTTGAAGTAAGATTGCTCGTCCTCTGGAAAAGGCATGAAGTATTCAGTTTTGCTGAACATGAAGTATATAGGCAACGTCAGGTATTCGTAGGCGTAAACCATAAGTTTGATAAATACCATCGCCACCGCGACGTACAAGTCTGAAAACCAAGACATCTTGGGATACTTTGTAGACCCCCTTAATACACGGCGAAAATATGTAACTCTAACTATTCAACGGTTAATCTCGTTGACCACCTTATTTTAACTCAAGGTTCCAAATTCATAATGAGAAATATTAGGATTCTCAGAAAATTACATAGTTTAATATCTCGAAATGAAACAACTACAAAAATATTGTAAAATGAACTTGTTTTTTTAATTTATATATATATATACGACAAGACTATTCATTGAAAACATTTAGGATTACTGCAGAAGTTAGGACCTTCACTTCAGTCAGTAATCATGGACCTATTTTGCAATATATATATATATATTAATATTCTATATAATGCAATAATACGTAATTTAATTCTATTATATAAACATATATATCACACATTTGATATCTATATTTTGGGATCAAGGATTAGGTCTTTTATGTTACTTAATCCGTTAATATTTTGTAAAAAATCTCCACAGAATTCCACATTTATTAAAAAGCGACTTCTGAATGCAGCGGCAATTATAACATGTGACCTCATCTTACATTCACCGTTTTTATTTCGCTGCTGCGGTAAAAATACGAAATGTTCTTTTTACTCAGAAATTTCATTTTCCAATGCGCCTATTTATAAGTAAAGATCGATCATTTATAATGGTGTCAAGATACGAACTTGAATTGTTTGCTTCCCATACATAACCGCAATTCTATGAATTATTATTAAGGCATTTCTTATATTTTGAACTTCATATACCTTTTGAATGTCAATAGTTGTTGAAACAGAGGATTTTCTGTGTTTCTTCATTCTGTGCATGTGTCCTAATGCACATCGAGTTTTTATGATACATCTAGGAATAATAAAGCTTATCTGGAAACACTTGCACGAGCAAGGCAACCACAAGGCCTCCACAACACCACAGCAAAAATCATTAAAATCTAAGTAAAAGCACGAAACAAGCTTATCTTTTGTAATTTTTGTCTTACTTATTAAATAAAAATATACTATTCTAAGTTTTCTTAACATCTTTGCTTTGGGTAGACAAGGTCTTTCGACCATAAAATATTTGAGTTGTTATTATTGAATCCCTGTTACGAACTTATACACTTTGATTCATATTTTTATATTTTCGATCATTATTCCTGATCTACTTTCATAAAACTAGCAATTCCTTTTGCGAAAACATCAATTTTACGTGCTCTTTACTTCCGAAATTCCGCGTTAATTATTACATATGAGTTACTAGTGGGCTCCAATAAATTAAGTTATCATTGATTAACAAGAACATATCCGCTTGTTTGTAAAGATAGTATAAATTTTTCTAATTGTAGAAGTACATAATAACGTTAGGTCTATGGGGGCCATATCGATCGAATAGATAGAAAGTAAACAAATACGTAAACACAGTGGGACCGCCTGTGACACTGTAGTGGATATCTTATCGCCAGCCAATCATTTCTCATCTTCAGGTGTTGATAGACACTTGCTGGCTATAGCAAGGTGGATACATAATTATAAAGATATATTTTTTGAAAAAGTTGAGTTATTTAACCTATTGGTTTTGGAATTTTGCTAATATGGTGATCACTAATTCAAATCTTATATACAGATTGTGTATGCTACCTTTTATATGACATAAAGCATTCGAAAATTAAAAATTAGATGTCCTTATTGATCGTTGCGTCAAATGAAAATTGATAGTGTTGTATTTTCTTGGTCCTAATATTCGCAAACAGTAATAGCGTCGCAGCTAGCTGTCTTGGTTGAATTCATTTGAACTGAGGATTTAAGCTTTCGGAATTGGTACTTGGCATATTTAACAACTCTGATGAAGATAACTGCATCAAGTTCAAGAGCAAGATCGCTCATCCCTTAAAGATTAATTTAATCCAGTTTATTTATATGAATTTTATATTCGAATTAAGCCAAATACATATTATGAACAAGTTTTGTTGTTTTTATCTCATTATTTAGGCAATTTCAATGTCTGTAATTTTGTAGAGCTGCTTAATTGAAATTGCTATAGCTAGCAGATGTCTATCAACACATGACGCCTAGAAATGATTGACTGGTGATAAGATCTCCACTATAGTGTCCACAGGTGGTCCCGCTGTGTGCTTGCGTGTTTGCACATAGATACCCAAACAGATGTCGATCATCAGGTCGAGACATCGACAACAATACATGACTGACGTTTAACAAAGAAATGTTTTATATATAAACTTAATTTACTAATTAATAAACTGAGGTTTGGCTTGTCCGCCACCTCTGAACTGATCTGACGACATGAGTGACTTGACTTATCCCATCTATGCTACCAATTCGATCGATGTGATGCTGACGTATGAAACAGAAATAACCGACAATATTGTCAGAATTTAATTGTTCTGAGAAAATTTTCAACGATGGATAATATCATTTAATCCAATCTCATTAGGTAATATACTTCCTAAATGAAATGTGGTAATTTATAAAATTCGTGGTCATTAGGGTTATAGTTTTGAAAGCAGTTTCTGCCACCGTTATTTTACGAAATGTTAATTGGACTTCATGCTTCCATTTTAGCTATTATATAGTTTGACCCTTTGCCTTTCTGATCTCTCGGCTCGTACATTTTTCGCCTGTGTTAGTTAGGCCATGCATTTCGTTCTATTTATTTCCTATTGCTAGAGCCATTTGTTGCATTAATAATTAAAATACGGAAAAGGATAATTGAATTAGGACGAAACTATTAAATATAATACAACAGTAGGTATGAAACTACTGATATATTGTTATCATTTCCATGAGGTAGATTTTGTTCTGTACCTAAGCACAGTGCTCCGATGATATTCAATTAATTATACCGAAAATGAGCAAGCGGAATTGAAAATCATCATAAGCACTCAGGAATTAAGGCAGTATCTACCTAATTTTTCATTAGGTCCTTAAAAACGCCAAACTTATGTATTGCAAAAGTGACTTTAAGTATCTATCATTCTAATATTTAAGTGAACTATTTTTGTATTAGTTTATTATTATAATCTGCTCCTCTTTGTAGGATACCATAACGGATTCTTAGATCCCCTAAGACATTGCAATAATTACAAACACGATCCGACAACACCACAATAAAAGACGGCCCAAATCACTATATCAACACAGGACGCACGTTTTCGTATCGACGGGCCGGTTCATATTATGCGCCATTTACAATCGTAATGTAAATAAATTCGTCCCAATAAAAGGGAATAGAAGAAGCAGGAATTAAAAGGTGGAAAAAGAACCTTACATATAAGAACTATTTTAGGAAAAATATTATTTTCTTATTTTTAACATTTTTTTTATATCTTAATTGGGCAAATGCTTCTGGTTAAAATTCTATATATTTTGTTATGATATTCTACTATTGGAAAGATGCCGTGTCAAACAATTTGCACTGATGTAATATATTTAATATTAGTGTTTCCGAAAACTTTTTACTTTAATCATCTCGAATTAACAAATTGACCTTTTATTCAATTCAATAGCGTTTATCTGTCTCTTTTTTTAATAATTTTATATGATTTCATGTTTTAATTTTTGCTATTTTATGCATTAAAAGTACATATGTCCTCACTTATTCATTTTAAAACTATGTTAATATAATGTCATCAAGGCCGTTTCTACTGCGAAAAGCTCGATATGAACATGTGAATGTGTGCTTGGGTTTTAGTATTTTGTGTGAAATATTTTTAGAGCTTTCAATTTTTGTACATCAATTTATTTGCATATGTAGTCTTTAAATGTGTATTTAATTCTTTCATTTATGTGCAACATATTTTTGTTGTATCATATTCTGACCTATATTATGTTTTTCTTTTAGTTATATCGCTACTTATGATCGTTTATATTGGAAAATTTATGAATGAATCGGAGGAAGAATAGCGATCGTCTTATTCCTGTTTCAAAACTATCACCCCGAACAACTTTGGTGCATCCCTTTGACATTCATTTTCGAAATCTGTGTAAATGTTCAAGAGATCTTAATGACAAATCAGCTGCCCTGAAGTCTTTGAAGCTGGAACTACAAATAATAAGTGAAATCCCATATCAATATTTGGACAAAGCTTTGCTAAAGTCTTTTAGCAAAAACGTACCGAATATACTCAAAGTTCTTTTAAAATTAATCACTCATTCTGAGTTTCAGCTACTTATAGTTGAAATATTGAGAAACATTTTTGCGATCGCAATTCATATTTTGGAAAATAGTGATTCCGAAGGAAGTGTATGCGTTAAAAACTTATTTGAAATTTTTATTTCTCAAGGACTTTGTTCTGATGAGACCCAAGCAGTTCATGCGATCTGCGACCATATCCTGGAGATAGTTCCCCAACAGGTTCTCCAAACTCCTAACCACAAAGAGTTGTACATAGACTTTTTAATGAGCCTTCTACAAGCACTCCTTAATTTAGACAAAGAGGATCTTTATTCCACTTTTGTTCATCATTTACCAGTTTCCATATTGGATACTTTTCCGTTAAATAAGCAAGGGAACGATATTAAAACTGCACTAAGTGCTATGGAATGTGAAAAGGGTCTTCTTTGGAGCAATTTTGCGAAGAATTTCGATTGCTCTTCTTTCCTCTTGTCCCAAGAATTGTTTGTTGATATAAACCTTCTTGCAAGTGGAAATCTTTCCGGAAAGCGAGCTCAACTAATCGCAAATGAGGTGTCGCAAAGCATCGACTCCTGCTTGGTTGACTCCATTTTAGTTGTTAAAACATCCAAAGAAGAAGAAAAGCTGCTTGTCAAAACTCTGAAATTTTCGGTTATATGTGCTATTGCTGAGCTCTTCATAATGGATTCCAATTTCTCTCTAGTTCTTCAGGGAATGCAATTCTTTTCCAAATTAATTTCCGCTATATCTGAGGCTGAACCAAAGGATATATCAAAAAGAGATTTTGATACTTTACTGGTTAAGTAAGCAATCAACTCTTATTTTACCTAATTCTATTTTAGTAATTCAATCTTCATCTGGAATTTCTATAAGCTTTGTTTGCGCTATTTTTAATTTTGTGCTACTGATGGGTTCTAGAAAGTCCTGTCTCTACGTTTATTGGGAGAGACATTAAGCACAATATTTTTCGCCTAAATTACTTTATGAAGGAAACGAGATTAGCTCATCAACCACAAAAAAAAGTACATTTAATGATCAACATGCATAATTGCCCTAGCCAGAGGTAACGGGATCGATGCTCATTGGTAGGCATCCAGTGACCAGGACAGCCAACCGCACTGAATAATTCTTGTTAACTCGAAGAGTGGTAGAATGTGAGTTTCTCGTTAGAGTGGCTCTAGAATACCTTCTCTCTTCTCAAGAAGGATTTGTCCCCACTTTCTGCAATGAGCCTAAGAAGAGAGCGTATTTTCAGATGTTTTAAAAGTATAATATATCGTATTTGCGCATACCTAATGTGCAGATTTTTGCACTGAAATCATATTTAATTTTGCGGGAAAATGAAATAGTTCAAGATCAATAGCAGCCAGCCATAAAGCAGAGAAATAAATAAGTGAAGTCCAGTAAAAGAATTGGAACCCTGTAAATCCTTTTGATAGGGAAATATGATACCTAAACTGTTCTAATATATTTCAACAAGTGGGAGCAGCATTTATCACAATAGAACTTCGAATTATTTCACATCAGTCTGTTTCATATTCAGTACAAGCTTTAATTCAGGTATTAATGGTGAAATAAAGTTAGGCAACTCCCATTTGCAGTGATCTAGCATTTTTCGAACCTTCCATTGTTTTCCATCAATCCAATCTTATCCAATTTACTTTTATTAATGCATATTTAATAGAGGTTCTTTCTTACTAGCTTCGAGTATGCCATTGAGTCTTATTCCATCTTATCATTTGACTTCGTTTTTTGGTGAGGCCGGGGTTGACACCTCATTCAGCTTTCTAATCTTTTACTCTTTGTTTTAGAAGTTATTAGAGTAGAATTGCAATAAAAATTGATTGCCGCTTTACTTCAAAGTATTTGAAGTTAGTAGTGAGAGGTGTTCAACATTAATACCCTATTGATTTCACCTCATCGTCATCCATCAGTACAGCGATTGATAAAATTGTGGTAGGATTTAACCAGATGCTCTTAATGGTGATTTTTTGGCATTGGTTATATAGTTACAATGTCTTGAATTCTCATGTGGTTATTGGAAAGAAATAATGCTAGTTTGCACTTAATTCAAATGCTAGGAAAAATTGTTATTAAATAGTAACGATAGATATAATATGTATTTGATTGATATCTGCATACCCGCAAAATTTGGTTTTTAAATAGTATCACTTGCTTTTAATCAAGGGCAGATATCTATGAGGTAACATCTTCGTCCCCCATCTCCTCACCTCATTTTCCCTTCTCTTTCACCCCATGGCAACGCAGGTAAACATTCTTCCTCTACATCCTATACAGGCACGCATACCGATGTTCTAACTCCTGTTCGCTAGACTATAATTTGCCTCCATCGGCATAAAATGCCTCATGTGGAGAGAGAATATAAAAGTGGAAAGGTAGGAGAGGCTAGAGGACGATAATTTCTCATGGCAACCTGTTTCATCATTGCTAGGCATTATGTGTTGGGCCAGAATAGGGAGAATGAATAAAGTCATCTGCGCTCATCATAAAACGGTGGTCATTAATGTTCAACTACTTCTACAGCTATATTTAATTGCAACTTTTAACCCATTCTCTATTCACTTTCATCATTACCAGCTCCCAAATCCTGTCCTCTTTCTCGTAGAAGGTGAATGCATTCTCTTATCATTTACTTCTTAGCCGTTGGCGCAAATTAAAAATGCTTTCTAAAGTGGTGTTTACTTATGTATTCATTAATACGTTTCATCCTAAAAACAGAATTTTACTAGTAATCAAGACTTCTGGAAGGATAACTCGATTAATTACAATAAAACATTTAATCTTTCATTTGGCAAAAAAGGAATAGCACAATATCTTTGAGGTTATTTCTAATACTTTTTATCCGAGCGAAATGATTTCTGTATTGTACGAAGGAATAATGCACGGGTTGGCATAGTATATCTGTCTTATTAAGGATTGCAGAAGACATAACCTTGAGTTCTTTTCCGTATTTACCAATTCTTGGTGTTATATAGATCTCTTTTGGAAAATTTATCCCTCTAAAATAAATTTGGTATTCAATTATTTCATTTAACCACGAAATTCCTTTTATTACACATTTTAACAGAGGTACTAGTTTTTCAAGGGGATAATATCGTTGTTAACATTTTTGATTACATAAGCATTATTAGACTTCAATGACATATCAATATCTAGAATCTGTAGCTTTAAATAAGTTATTATTCTCTTCCAATTGGATTAACAACAACGTCATATTCTAACTTATTCTTCCGGTTTTCGGAACAAAAGAAGGGAAAATATATTTGTTTTCTTATTCCGGCGAATCTTTCGTGCTCATAAAAAATATAAAAAATCGGGGGGTTCTCATGAAGATATTTCGTATTAGTGCTTGTTTATCGAGTTGATCCATCGGATACTAATTATTTGACAATATTATGGAAAATATTCTTTCTACAATGCTCCCATCAGGGTATCGATTTTTATATAACATAAGACACTTTTTTTGAAAGAAGATTCATAATTAAAATTTTTCTCTTACGTCATAGTCAATCTGGTGATGGATACAGTTGGGTCATTCATTTGGCTACAAACTTTCTTCGAATTGCACTCTCTGATTCCAAACCTCTACTTCTAATAGCAGGATCACAGCTGATCGCCAGGATTATTCGATTACCCGGAGGGGCACGATCTCTTATTCGTGATCTTGTTGAACCCATACTAGGTTGCCATGACGACCTTGAAACCACGGACACTGGTACCTCAAGACTTCGCAAAGAGGCTGTCGATTTGGTTATTGAAATACTCTTACTCTGTCCTTTCTCCGAAATCAGTTTTTACGAAATAGTAGACAGGGTCATTGTACCTGGATTGCGGGATTCCAAAGAAGCGGTAAGTTTGCCTAAGAATAAATTTTCAACTGCTTAGTACAAATAAACATAGATGTGAAGAGAAAAGCTCTAAATACCATTAAGCAAAACTTTCTCATAAATGAGCAATAATTAGAAAAACACGGTTAAAACATTGGAGGATTTATTTTGTACTTTGGAGACAATCCCGGTTTTTTTTCCCAACTTTTATTCTATTAAGTATTAAAAATAAAAACGTTCGATAAAAAAACGAGAGGTAATACAAAAAGACTATTTAGTGCTTATTGTTGAAGGACACAAATAGGTGGATAAAGAGAAAATGATACATATGATGAAACATAAACACTGGTTAGTCCAACAATCCTTTGAGTCTCCAAGTATAACTGCCACTCCATAAGGATATGAATTCTTGATCGATTGGCTCTATGTATTCTTACACCTACATTCGATCTCGTTAACTCACATTTGTATCGATTTTCTACATTCAAATCTAAGCATGTTTATATGCATGTAAGTGCAGTGCAGATACGTAGGTGTTCGCATTGATTTTCTATTAATTGAAACCATTTTGTCAATCCTATACTACCTCTAACTCTTCTTTCTCTACAAATGACTGGTATGAAAACAGAATCCTGTAGTTCTAACTCAGACTCTGCTATCGAGTGTCACTCGCCAATAATAGCTTTTATAAGAACAGTGTTCCATACTTCCAATTCTTGCATTTGTTATTTTCTGTTACTCTGCTTCATAAATGCGCTTTTGTTATTCTTTAATGAAATACATTCTGATGAATATTCAATTTTTGGTGTTTAACCCAATTCCTTGCTCCTCCTTATTCTAAACACAATACTCTTTATTACCCCTTGAATAGTTAGAGGCCATATATCCTCTTCTATCTAATGAAGTCTTTAGTCTCAGTATTCACGGACTATTTGTAGCGTGAGAAATAAATATTTTAAAGTAAAATAGGTGATGTTAAAATATGAGAGAATATTTTATGGGGCTGATTTACTCGGGAATAATCCTGCAGCGGAGTGTCTCCACGATGTGTTATCTACTTCCTAGAGTGAGACCGGCTGTTATTTGAGATGACTGATATCGACTACGCCTCTTAGCTGGGAAAAAGGGGCTTGATGAACATAATCGACTGAAAGAACAAGGTATTATACCGTTCCATTAAATTACAATATTTTTTTCCAACTGGGAAAGGTATTCCATAGTCTCTTTAGTTGAGGAACTCATATCATATTTAATTTGGATGATTGGCTGTTTAAATCGATGGTTACAAATAAGTGACCTCGACAAGCTTGCTTGTTATTGCTAAATCACAGGAATGCGAATGGTATTGTCCGCTCTTTTCTTTTATGTATCTGGTCCGCAATCGGTTTAAAGTGTCCAAAAGGGATGTAACATTGAATAAAAAAATGTTCTTTTTCGAAAGAAGGTATATGTTTCATATGAACTACAGAATAAAGTTATAATAGTAACACGATTAATTGGCATTTTTCACAATTTTCTATAAGGAAACTGTTTTCAAACCGAAATTTTAGAAATATTAAACATTTTATGACTACTAATAAGAAATGTTCCGATCTCGCACCGAGAATACTGGAAGCTGAATGTCAGTCTACTTAACTCTAAAGGGTATTGAGAAAGAAATAGGATATTAAGTCAATTTTTATGCACTATCATTTTAAAACGACTTTTGAATTTACATGGTTACTAAAATTTATAAGTAATATATTTTGTAAGCTAGTTGAAGCATTCCCCCATTGCACGTTGTGAGAGGCATGGATTATCGTATTAAGTTTGGCTACTAAAAGGGCGGCGGAATTCGAATGAAACTCTTCATCAGTACTTAACTGCCTGAAATATTTGTTTTGAAGTGTTTGAATATTTTTTGTTTTGAGCACTGGTCACATGAAATTAATTCAATTTAGGTCTACAACAGAATTAGTTTATATTGGTATTGAAAGCATTTATTAATCGAAATATTTTCAGATTTATGAGATTATTACGGAGATCGGCATTGATCAAGTTGGCGATAATCAATGATGATTTCATGAAATGTTTTTCATCTTCATAAAATTTATAAAGTAAAAATTTTTATTGAAAATTAAATTTCACTGTTATTGCAAATGAAACTGACCCTATTACAGATCAAATAATATGCAATTGCCGAATAGACTTACATAAATCAATTATTAATGTCAACTTGTTTTGTGCATATGACATATCAGTAGATCTTCGGTCTTTTCAGTATTATCCTCCTCGTTTCTGCAAATATTAGACTTTTATTTTGTTTTTCTCAATGATTCAAGCATGACTCCGTGCTTTGGTGTGACTTTATCTTCTTTTCGCTTTTGGGCTTAGTTATGAAGGATAACTCTCTATGCATTTTCCAGAATTACCTTTTATTCGCATTCTCCACGATAATACCTCAGTTTTTCCACCCACGACGTTGGAGCGACCTCATTTATGTCCCTATGACGCATAACCCCTGTCTGACATGTCTAAACGCGTCCATCGATTTCCCCTCTTTTCTATAACGGCATCGCTTCACGTAAAAAGCACATCTGCGCTCATGCTCTGACGTGGCCTTACCCAAGTGACTCATATAAAGCTACTCTTGTTTGTCCAGACAACACACACTGGTCAGTGCGGACTCCTACACGTCCTGTTCATCTCCTCTCTTCC
>CAADRB010000023.1:1868623-1891630 GCA_900708905.1 Hymenolepis diminuta
TTTGTTTCATCAAGACAACGCAACGTGTCACAAGTCAATCAAAACAATGACAAAAATACATGAATTGAACTTCGAATTGCTCCCACATCTACCGTATTTGCCAGATTTGGCTCCAGCGACTACTGGCTGTTCGCAAACCTGAAAAATGCTCGCCGGTAAGAAATTTCGCAAGAATGAAGAGGTTATCGCTGAAACTGAGGCCTATTTTGAGGCAAAAGATAAATCGTTCTACAAAAGTGGTAGTGAAATGTTAGAGCGGCGCTGGAATGATTGCGTTGCTCTTGACGGAGATTACGTTGATGAATAAAGCTAATTTTGAACCAAAAAACTGTGTTTTCTTTGTTAGGCCCAGGACTTTTCAGCCCATGTGTTATGTGAAATTTAAATCTTGCATATACATGTTCAAATTGCTATGATAAAACAGAGTATTAATTTCATTAAAGTTGAATTTTATAATCTAATCAATATCTTCGAAGGTAACAAATGTCCGCCGAAGAGCCTCTCAACGAAGAACGCTCCAAGTGAACACGAATCTAGACTCCGCTAATTCCCGCCTAAGTGACCCAATGAATGGAGAATCTCCGAATTTCAACCGATCCCCTAATCGGTAAGTATGCAAACAATTAATCGTTATTTTAAGATTAGGAGCATAAAAGAAACCAACCGAATCTATCCATCGGCAAATGTTCTAATTTTAGCAATATTCATTTTTTTGTTTTTATTAGTTATATTTTAATGACGTATCGTATCAACTCTTGGCATCCATTTCATTCATCGGCACTGCAATTTAGAATCAGTGCACGAATGCTATAATGTAAATGTAGTATAACTCTACTGTAGGACAAGTTGAGCGTTGATAGAAGAGTTTATTATGGGTAATTACAAATGTTTCCCCGATATGTTGTACACAGATGGGGGGAAGGATGGACAGGACTGGTTCAGGTGCAGGCAGGAATAAGCACATCACTCACATCATGGAGATGAAGACCGGACATCGATAAGCACATGCATACAGGCTTCTGACGTGAGTTTTCGTTACTCAGGCCTTCTTATACTCCTCGCAGGTTGGCGTTCCTACCACTGGCTGTTTCTCGGTCAACGTCATTGGTTCCATCTGTATCATAGCCTTCCGTTGGTTCATAAGAGGGAATAAATAAACGTGATTGGTCATTTTTTTATTTAGTTTCGGTTTCGCCGCCATTAATGGCGGCGCCCTACACCGTGTGTCTTACACTACATTACAGAAAATATTCCTTTCAAACGTTATGTGAAATAGTCAATATACTGTTTTGGTAATGAGTCACAGGATACGATTTTTAACTTTCTCAATTATATTCTGCTGAATGAGGCTCAGAATTAAGATCTTGATTTTCGATAATCTATTTTGATATTTATTTGAGGAGGGCGTGTTTTCAAGTCTCACTCCCCTACAGACTTTGATCTTATAATGTGTCCAAATAGTGGCAGTTAACGTCTATGTTTGTTTAGTTGGAAGTCACAATATTAATCAGTTCAAATGCCACTATTTAATTCCGGTTAACAAGAGGAATGGGAATGGAAAAGTCTGTCTCTCATATCAGTGATTTCAAGGTGGGGAAATCAACAGTTATTATTACTGGAAATATTATTACACTGCTATTATTTGTTATAATAATGGACAGATGATTATTGGAAGTTTGGCGTACAGAAACCCAGATTTCGGGAGCACGAAAACCCATCCTGTGGTTGACAAACGTCCTACAGGAGTAAATAAGAGGAGAAAGGGAATTCCAGGAACAGCCTGTCGAATAATTCTTAAATTTACGAAGACTTATTATGCTGTCTGATTGTGCATTTTTAGACAAGATGAAGGAAACCAATTTTTCCTCAATGCACCCAGTATTCCCTTATGTCTGACAACAGGGCGAGCCAGTATAGCCCACCATCAGAGTCCTAAATCCGATAATCTTTCCAATCACCTGAAGGCCTCCACTGCGTCCATTGATCTGCACAGTCCGCACCTTCGACCTCTCCGAGGTAATTCATTTTAATCTTTAATACATGGTGTACCTGCCGTTCTAGAAAATGTATTAACGTTAAGTCAGGATTTGAGAGAGGATTTGATCCGTAGAAATCTTCAACATGATCTTAAAATTTTGAGCTTTACTTTATGCAAAGTAGTAATTTCGCGATAATTCAATAGTTCGCATAGTTAAGGTCATAACCACCTTTTTACTCTTTTTAAAAAGTGATTACCCCAAAATGAGGGATCCCACTATTTAAATTTATAGAACATTTCAAAGTTCCCCTAATGCTATTAGAATACATTCTGGATTTCAGTAAGTACCCGCATGAAATTAAGATCAGTACGTTTCTCTTTGAGTAGATCTAACTATGTATGACTAATAAGATGGGTATAATCTTAAGCCCGATTAACACTTTCCTATAGAAAAGGAAAACGATCTAGACCTAATTGCAATAGATTTTGTGATCATTTTAGATACATTACGTTGTTAACGAAGTTCGAAAAGTTTTATCGAGATCATAAACAGTAGTGTAGATCGTTGTGAGTTTGTTCTGTGACTCATACGCACACCTGGTAAGGTGCAGCGGGCATTTAACTATGGAAATTTAAGGAAACATAAAATTTCAACAGAGCCAGTTATGTGCAGAAAGCAATAAACCTGATGTCGCCGTTTTTCTTATTTTCGACATCACATTTATTGAAGATACTTGATATAGAATATAACAGTAATGACAATTGACATTAACCTATGAGTTATTCATCATGGGTTTATTTACATGTTTAAATATAGGAGTAAGACAGATTTGTGTTAAATTTAGCCGTTTAGCTGTAATCACCGCTTACTTTATTTTTGATTAAATTACCCTGCGAACATTGTTTTATTTTTGGCATTAACAGATTTCTTATTGGACGGGTAATTTTAAATCTTTAAGAAGTGAATTCTTAGCCGAAAGTCAACCATTCAAGATTGCGAGGCAACACATAGTCATCGTATAATATGAAGGCCTTAAATGAGACGAATTCCCTTCTCTCATATGCTGCTCTACGAAGGTGATCTGTGGGAATGAAGTATGAAAATTGCAATATGTGTTCAAGTCACCTAAAGTCGTTCAAAACCTCTTTATAAAAAATTTGACGGAATTTGTATAAACGCTTCATTCCTGAGTGGCTTACAATATGTGTAAGATTTAGATGGAAATTCCAACATTAGATGGATGAATATAGTTTTTTCAACGTTACCAAATCATTTCCTCAAATGATTTAACTCTTACAAAATTGCGCCCATTAATGCAAGAATATTTTTTCCTGTCCGTGATTACGGAGTTAGTTATTTTAACAAGTGCGATCTAAATAGATATTAATTAAGGAACACCATATAGATTAGTCAAGATAATATGAAGGGATATAATGTCTATAAGATGTATGAAAATTGTAATAGGCGCCAAGAAACATAAAGGGTACAAGGGGTGGGGAGAAGTGACTCAGTATGGAACATGGCCACAAGACCTCTCATGTTTGAATTTCCCATTGGACCACTGTCCGCTCGCTGGTGGGTGTATACTTACACCGGTTCCTGGCTTATCAATGTGCCTGGAGCATACGTTATCTTCCTTCTGTTGCGTGTCACAAAGTTTACAAACAAATGGTTGATGAAGGAAGTGACCGAAGTAGCTTTATTATTTACGAAAATGGTGTCATATAGAATTTGTGATTGAAAAGAATTTTAATGGATGTTGAGATTGCACGGACTTATCACCACGGAGATACCTTAATTTCAATTGGCGATAACAGTCATATATGTAGGAGCTCTGTAAAAAGTAGGAGTTGAACACTCGTAGATTAACAAAATCATGCTTGGTTTAGTTCTAACGCAAGTTGAATTCGTTAGGCACATGAGTCTGATTCGAAAATAACATCATTTCGGAGTTTCTGAATGGTGTAGGTTTCACTGTCATCCGTTCGGAAGAGGGAAAGTGGCTTCGTGCCATCGAGAATGCTGTTTCTAAAAAGTACACGCACATAGGAACTCTTCTGGTACATGTACATAATTGGGCACTAATTTAGTAAAAGTTCCTATGGCAAGTCGTATAGTGGATTGATTGCGAAATGGCTTAGTGACTAATGGTAAATTAGAAAAAATACGGCATTTTTAACAATAAATTGATGTCATTATTCTTTGACGTAATTATAATTTCTTCTTAAACAGGACAGCATGATATTGCCAAAGATATAATGCTCCCTAGTCCTCAGTCCGATTTCGACATTGTTGGCAGAAGCGTTCATCCTGTTGGTATGTTTACTCGTATACTCTTTAAAATTCCCCTAATTATGACCAAGTAACATTAATTTCCTCTCTTTTCTCAACAGGAGATACCAGAGACCAATTAGGTAAACAGGAGCCAAACAAAGATATTGATGAGACAGATGAAAACACTAACGAAATATCTGGTCGTACAACCGTATTGGAGAACCCCACCTTTGCAACCGACGATTTCAAAGAGGTATAAGGGTCATGTTCAAGATTCCAAAAGTTTACATATTTAAAAATTAATGACAGTAACTAAGACCAAATCACAGAATAACATCGAAATAATATGGACTGAGGCTACCCTAAAGAATATATTAATCCATGCATGTTGAGTTGAAGTCAACAATCTCCACTTACCGTTTGAACTCTGCTATATCTGACAAGCACCTTCCAAACCTCAATTTTAGAACCTCGTAATAAAAATATAATTTTGATTAAAAAATGTCGCTCCATGTATAGTCTGAAGAGCATGATCAGGCTAATGGAAATAAAAGCTTCTTCGGTTAATATAAAACTTTCCTAACTTTGGAATAGATGACTTATCAGGTTTTTCCTTTTGCATTTAGGAAGACGAGAGTACTCTCAGGGCAGATATTGAGGATCACACACTCCGAAGTTTTCGTCGATCCAGTCGAGCTCTACAGAGCGACAGCCCACGGTCCGGTTGTAAGTTGATTTTTGTTTCTTCACTTATTTTAAGGGGTAGTAAAAAACCTGAGGAGGATTAAAGAAGCATGTCTTATAAAGAAATATGCATATGAGCGTGTGAATGCTAACGTGCTGGCAGAGAAGGTCCATCTGAAAAACCTTGCTACTACAAAAGTGTAGACTCAATCTTTAGTCAAGCCTTTACAGGAAGGACGATACAATAACCAAACTAGTATTGAATTCCCAAATCTCAAGCCAAGAGCTCAAAGCAGATGTCATGCTGATATTTGGTGAGAAAGAGGGAGAATAGTTTAGCTGCTGAATTCAAATAAGAACTAAAACACCAAACACTAATGAAGCGTGAGAGAATAAAAGAAATTGTTCATTATCATTAATTCTTCGTAAACAGATGAAATGGCAAGGCACAAGCAACTCTCAGAAATGTTCAACCGATCTACTGATTCAAAGACCCCATTATCCTGTAGATGTCTTTTTTTAAGTCGCATATGATTTCCTCTGCCAACTTCTATCAGATATTTTTTGGACTACTTCTGATGTTCCTGTACGCAATCTATGATTAAAAATTGCAATAAACAAAGTCAACAATATAGAATTCGGTGAAACTTCGCTCCACGAAGCTGAATAATTGCATCCATACTCTGTGAATATAAATGGGATTTATCGTAAATGATTACTGGAATAAATAGCTGTAAATATTTTGTAAACAATTTGATTTTCTCCATAAGGTACTTCATATTTATCATAATAAGTAACGTGTTTATAAATATTGGAATCACGTGGAAATAATGTTTTCCGTCTTAATCAAGAGCAGAAAAAATACGTCCGTCAGAACAGAACCCGTTTTGCAAATAGTCTTCCTTTCGTTGAGCTGCAGTTTTTGTTTTGGTCTTATTTTTAGTCTGGGTGACTGCAAAAATGTCGCAGATGGCTGATAAACGAATATATTAAAAATCTAAATTACGAAATAAAGTTTTTTACGTTCCACCACGCTGTATTAATAATAATCGTCCATTTATTCAAAAAAATTTTATACGATATGTAATTTGAACAAGCAGGTACTTGGATTAAGGTTTTCATTTTGGCAAAGAGTTGGGAGATTTGGTCCAAGGAGTTTGAAATGTTTTATTCATTCAATTTTCAACTCAGATTAAAATTGTAAGCATTTAGATTTTGCTGCACTGTGTGTCTAGTAAGTTTATCTGCTTTCAACCCTAAAATTTTAACAACACCACTTCTAAAGTACCTTAAAGATAGACTGATAAACAATGCCAGAAATGCAGATGACTTTTCCTATTAGATGTCTTGAACATCCTTGCCTTTTGTAATAGCGAAAACATCGAAAACTTTTCAATTCTAAGGCACATGGATTTTAGTATTTAATAAAAAGTCCTGGTAATATTGTTTTTATTTAAAAACCTTACTCACTTACTCTATCCTCTGCCTGAACGAAGAAGTATGGTGAGTGGGACAAACCAATTCAAGAATATTTTTGTTTGAAAAGTGGCTACATAAGAACTTTTGAATCCTTAAGCTAATGCAACTTAAGAATACATTTACGAGAATAAATTGTCGTAATGTAGTGTTAATACTTTAATGGGGGTTGCAGTGATTCATCTTTGCCTATGAATTTTCTAACTCGATGATAAGGGAAGCTTTTTTTAGATTTTATGATATGATCAAAAGATGCATTGATAAAATGGTAAGTATTTTAAACCTACACGGATGGTTGAATATCTATGTATTGACAGTTAGAATCTATTTGCGATAGCCAATTTTTAAAAATCTAGGCTATTACTTCATATCAGTCCATTCTTTTACTGGAATGAACACACCTCACATTCATCAAGGGTCTCCAAGTGGCTCATCAATACGTGATCGCACGCTGCTTCTGACATCTTGGCATCCAGTATAAACAAAAGTGACATTGATCGGCTGACCTTCATCCTTTAACCACTTGAAGAAACTTTTATTGACATAAATAGTCTTTGTTAAAATAATAGTGCCTTCGATGTAAAGCTATCACTACTATGAATTCTCTTGGTTCGAATTAAGATAATGGCCATACATTACACCAATGTTACAATAACTTTATATAAAACCGTAATAACTCCTTACAAAATTGATATGCACATTGCACAAAATGATACGTATATTAAAATGCAAATGTGATTTTTGCAGCTGCTCAAAGTAAGAGACGGGATGAAGTGGATTTTGGGGGCTCCTCACGCACATGTCCACAAACACCAACTCGGACACCGTCTTCTCAGAGGCGGTCAAGGCGACCTCCAACTTGTCCCCGAGATAGTAGTCGGAATCGAAGGTATTACTGCTAAAGAGAGAATATAAGCTGTATTTCATAATTATAGTGAAAGAAAACAAGTCTTTTGAATGATTTTCAGGAGTATCCGACAACAGAACACTAATGACGGCAGTGAAAATGCAGTATTTTCTCGACTTTCTCGAAATTCCTCAGCGAATTTGGAATCAGCGACTTGTCGGGACGTGAATACAGCCCTTAGTCGAATATCCTCATCGGATTGGGAGGACAAAGTGGAAGGACTACTGAGCCTCTCGTCTCTTGCTTTAAGGAATCCCGTCGCCTTCTCCACGCCATCTGAATCCTATTCAGCAGTCATCCACTCAGTTATTTCAGAATGCAAGAATCTCCGCTCTCAGGTATTTTTTTTCACTGATTCATTCATTGGAAAATTTCTCTTTCCTTTTATGCGATAATACAGCAAGGCGAGTTTAAAATAGCATTTCAAATTTTAAGATCATAGAAGGAGCCTCTTAAGGTTTGTTCCTGATCTAATTAGTAGGTGTAACAACCGAGGGCTGGCAGCTAGTAATAGCAACGGTGGTTTATGATGAGCAGAACACAGGAGTTGTGTAGGACAAAGTTTATTGAGCAAACCACAATGAAGAGGGTAGGAAAGAGACGAAAGGGAAAAGTAGGAGCCGGTTAATGACAAGCCTATGTCTGCCCCCTCTCTGTATGCATACAAAAGGGGGTTTTATATAGTTTCATAGAAAAGGAGTATCACAAACAGATGGAATGGTTCCGGATATCGCTGATTAGGGAGACTGATTCCCAACACCGCTCATTCAAGCACCACTTAATTAACTTATCCCACTAATTGATATTGACCACTCGAGGACACAACGAATTTCTACGGGGAACTTGAGATTGCACCAGGTCAAACACTTCAAGC
Organism: Hymenolepis diminuta; assembly: GCA_900708905.1. Classification (NCBI taxonomy): domain Eukaryota; kingdom Metazoa; phylum Platyhelminthes; class Cestoda; order Cyclophyllidea; family Hymenolepididae; genus Hymenolepis; species Hymenolepis diminuta. The sequence goes on from CAADRB010000023.1 coordinate 1,876,818, forward strand.
ACCAGTGTTGGTCTCAGAGATTAGTGATGACCCAGATAAAAAATTTTGGAAACGCATAGAAATTCACCCTTAAAGTTCATTAGCAATTAATATCCTTTATTTCATAATGTTGTATGTTTGAGTATCATTATTATTCATTAAAGAACTTAAACATAGGAAATCATACAATAGTCCAGTTAGGTAAGAATTAGTAGAAAATAAATCTATATTTAAATGTCGATCCATCAGGTTATCTTTTTATTACTTATTGGATATGTTGCGATGCTTCGTGCTGTAACTTTCGAACGTTTGACGTTCAGAATTTGTTTCCTGTCCTTTATGAGTAATGTTCGAAGCCCATTGAACCAGTGGATTAGATTGAGGGGTTGCCTTTGCCATCTCGATTCATTCCTCTCTCTTTATATTGGCAGGATAAGCGATTTGATGCAAGCAACAAAGTTTTTATAACACTCTAGAACTCTTTTAATCTGGTTTCCAATAAAATGAAGACATTAGCATAATCCAAATAGAATTGTGAAAAGGAGGAAGTATTTAATAACAGAATCCGATTTGTGCTGGATATAAGGTTTTAAAGGAAGACTACCATTGACTCAGACCCAGTAGAAACTTAGGAAAATAGATGGAAGAAATGGAGTAACTCTGAGACAATTTATTAATTTAACAATGGTTATACCGTAAATGAAGAATTGTACGAGGTAAAACTTAAGTTGGATCAATGGCGAATTTTTATTCATCCTGTTCAGACTAACCTAGACTAAGAATATTTGCTCTTGTTTATTGATGGAAAAGCCGCCCGGTTAAAAAGCGCGTACTCTTTGGTCTTGATTGTGATTGTCGACACCCTAGCACAAGCTTATTTTTAGTTTGATCCATTGAATTCAGATCCGCCTCATTTGCAAACTTGGGTCGCATATATAATAGTTGCTTGTATGCTGAATTTCATAATCTAGGCAAACCTTTATTTGAATTTCTCCGACTGGGGAGTATTTTACATCTAAATAGCCGTCAGTGTATCTCATTTGATGAACAGGTGAACGTGCTTGAAACTCACCATCGTGTTCAAAGTGACATTAACAGTAAATGTTATAATTAATAAATATCGAACTATACAAATGCTATTCCTATCCTGATGTTCTATCTATTGATATTCGATCAAAAAGTACTGATTTTGAACCGATAAATGGTTCTTTGCAATACATGGTTTGGGTATGTATATTAATCTGAGTTCCTAGGATGATCATTTCTTTTCAATCATCATTTTTTTCTTTCTTAGAACCATTAATCAGTCATGCCAGACAGTATTTTTAAACCTATATATTTCGCCATGGATTTTAATAGAATACGTTAAAAAATTATGGCTTGGTTTAACATTGCATTAATTTATATTCGTGATTTACCCTTAAAGCATTGGTATTTGACTTACATACTGAATTTGATGTTTACTCCTTATTTGAAAATGCTATGCCACATCAAATCCGGAACAAGGTTTCGTCGCGTTGTCCATTCACATTAGGAAAATAAAATTGTCCATTGTTTCTTTTTCTGTTGCTATGATATCTCCAAAAATAGGGGAAAAGGTTAGCAGAGTTCAACTCGGTAGCGCAAGTTTTTCCTTCCGTAGTTTGAGTGGAATTTGCAGTCTATTAGAAGCCGATTTTGCTGTTTCTGATGCTGCTTTGGCAGTGAAATATTACTTCTAGCTTAATTTCCTTCTATTGCCTTCGTACATTCGTAAGCGACCCTAGGTTGTCATGACAACGACTACTTTTATTCACGTCTGTTCATGAAAGTCAAGCACACTGTCCCGAAGGGTGGATTATTTGTAGCACTTATCGGAAGTTATTTATCGCGGAATTATTTTAAATAAGAAAGGTCAGGTTCTTCCGTTTATTCAGGCCTTTTTTATTTGAAAATAGTCCGAATGTTTCAATTTAGTCTCTTATTGTCATCAGCTGGATTGAGTGAAGTTTAATTTTGAAGGGACCAAACACATATCTCATAGCAATCCCTAGAATGGGAGGAATTCTCCATTATATATTTCTAATCTTATAAAAAAGCAATTTTAATTAGGACCTCACTTATTAGATTTCTATTATCAATGCTCGGGAATATGCTCATGAGTAGCCTTTCCCGATAGAAAAGTTGTTAACAAACTCCTATAATATAATATCTTATTTCTTATAACATAATATCTCAGCCCTGTGAATGACGTTCTCGAATTAATGGAGCGGAATAGTATTATAGCAAACGATGTGTTTCTTTAAGCCCCTTCCCCCTCTCTCTCATCGGCTTATGATAATTTTTATCTTGGCTCCGTTTTGTAATATCTATTGTTTTAAGACTGAGAAAAAATATCTTACTTCCAATTCAGTTTCTTAATTTAGATAATATGCATTCACTTTCCTTTAAATCGACTTATCAGATAAGTAGATGTGTTTAAATTTATTAAAAATATTGGTTGTTACGGGTTTATATGTAAGAAAGAACTAGTAGCTCCTCTTGACATTTGGGTACTAATGCTCTGAACACCATACTTTTGTCATTTATTCTGTTTCTGCTTAAACTGTTAAATTAATTTAATTTAAAATAGCTCAGCTTAAATTAACTCTAGAAATGAAGTGGTTGGTTATATCACAAGGCGTACACCAATATATTTTGATCTTTCATTGTTTTTCCCAATTACAACTCAGATATACGAATTATAGCACAATGATTTTATTTGAAATTTGTTTTATTACTGAACAGATTCGTTCTTTTGCACTTTAAGCTTAAATAACTAGTAATTTACATGTACCCAAGGCATTTGATTCAAATTATTTAATCTTATTTTCCTAGTGAAAATGTAGAATAACATAATCATTCGACATATAATCCGTACAAGTTTCTCAAAGTACTAAAGTTTTTTCAGTGATATCTGCTCTTCATTTTGCTAGGTCTCCAGACAGGCAGTGAAGACACTGTCTGACCTTTTCCGAGGTCTGGGGCGTCTGCTTGACCCCCAAGTGGACACCTGCATCCGCGTGCTTCTTGGCAAGACCGGTGAGGCATCTGCAGCCTTCCTTCGAGGTGAAGTTGCCATCGCACTCAGCTATATCATTCGATCTGTCAATCCCAACAGAGCCCTCATCGCTCTCTTCCAACACGGACTTGGGTAGGTCCTGCTAATTCAATACTTGTCGACTCTTCCCAACGCGTAGCTCTTTCTTTTGACGGTACCACCGTATGATTTTTCAGAACTTACCTTTTTGGTTATTTTAAAATGTCCAATATTCATGGGATTATACTTCCTGTAGTGGCGTGAATCAATGCTAACTCAAAAGCTTCTAACGTCTGATTTGGGCATTTATTTAACGAATTTCCTCCCTTGAATCTAAGTCGTTCTAGGTCTTTTTATTAAGGCGAAAATATAATTATGAATAATCGAATATTTTCTCATTGTTATTGAAAATAATGCTTAACCCTTGAAATTTTTACATGAACTATTTTAAGTTACGTTTTGCCATACATAGTTTAAATTGAACTGCAATAATTTTTCGCTATTACAACGAAAACTTGTTTTCCCTCTTCCTGGCTGGGATATCTGTTTGTGATCATAAGAGTCGGTGGCGAAAGGTTAAAGCTACCTTAAATTTTTGAATATTTATAAAAATGTCATAGAATATTAAAGAATTAACTTTTTCTGAAGAAAGAGAAGGAGCAGAATGAATTAATTCAGAAGAAACATCAAGCACACTATGAACTAATGCCGAAGAAACATGAATTTCTTATGATGCTGCAAGAACGGTTTTCTAAATTTATAAACAAGAAAACTGAAGCACTGCATATTTCCTTACCCAAACCACCTGCGGATTCTCTGGTCCTATAAGTTAATGAACTTTGCTATGATATACAGAAGCAGATCAAACTTTTGCTAACTGGCTTGAAAAGTGTGAGGATATTTTCCGAAACGACCTCAATAATATTCCAGGTGATGTTAAGGTTAGACTGTCGTTACAGAAACTATGACTGGGTGAAAATGAAAAGCTCAAGGGTTTCATCCACCCTAGGGCTATTTCGAATCTTACTTTCAACGGAACTATCTTGAATCTCTCTGAATTATTTAATTAAAATTCTCTTGAATTTCGAAAGTGCTTTAACTGTCATTCTATGACCATGAATCAACAAAATTTTTGTGCGCACAATTATGTCAATCGAAGTTTCTAGTGAAACTGTGTCTCAAAATGTTTCCAACTCCCTGACTGAATGCTGGCTTTGTAATGATTTGTATTTTACCCGATTTTTTTCGTATAAATCTCATATTTGTAACTTGTGTGGCAAACGATGTACCAAACTAAACAAGAATTCTGGAAGGAGAGCGTCATCCAGAAAGGTAAACCAATGGTTAGCCAGATGATAGAACTAATGGCCAGGTCGAAGAAGGACATGAAGGGAAATGAAAATCCGTAGAAAAATCCCCACGAACGTGTTATATATACGAGTGGAAAGAAGGAGAAGAATAGGAAGCAGGATCCTGCACTAGTTCCTGGGATAGTGCATCCGAGGAGAACGTCTCGAACCAGGAGAAAGATAGAGGACAAGTACTTCGAAAAGGTAGAGGATCATGCTAAGAAGGCAGAAAACTGTACTCGAGAACTTCTGGATGGTTGTTTATCCAAGACTTGATCGGATATCTCCAATGGAAATACTAATGGAAAGAAGAAGCTAACCGGAGCTGCATCCATCACCCTAATACGCCATAGAGAAATACAGAACCATCATAAGAACTTAAGGCGAGATCGATCAAGAAAGGGGTCGATCCCAAGGAAAGAATATAATTATGAATAGTCATTGAATATTTTCCCCTGACAAAATTAGCGTTTTATTTTTTCTTTTCATTATTAAATAATACTTAAATTGTTTATATGAGCTGTTATGAATTAAATTGTAATAGGTTTTCGCTATAACAACCAGGATTTTGTGTTTTCCCTCTTTCTGTCTCGAATATTGGCGTGTAGATTATAAAAATTTTGTCTTCTTTCATGGTACCAAAGGTTAATTTTAATTTTGAATTTTAATAATCTTCTATTTGAAAAAACCAACGAACCGTTATGCCCTAGTTAGTCTGTACTGACTGCAAATCTTCAATGACCCTCCTCTTAATGTGATTTCACCCCAAAGCTGCGAATCTCTAATGTTGTCTATCTCCCACAAACATAATTAGCAGGATATTTTGATTGTAGCCACAAAAACGCGGCTGTACGGCGTCAGTGTGCGATTCAGGTGAGTTACCTCATAGAGAGTTTGGGCGCGAATCGGGTGATGCAGGTGGGAGCTGGTCAACGCGGCGGCGGCCTCTCCTCTTGGGGTTCCACGTCAGTTATCAGCAGCGCCAATCCCAACGCCATTGGCACCACCACTGTTACTAGCGCCTCCTCACAGGCAATCACTGAACGGGTGATTGTCGCTCTTGGCAAATTCCTCCTTGACAGTAATCAGGAGACAAGGTATATTCTCTCTTTCGTCTTACGATTCTTACCTTTGCAAATTTGAAAGCCTTTCATTTTTCAAGTTGTTACGTATTATTAATATGTATCCTGGCACAAAGATGTGGAGTTTCTATAGTCAAATGCCTCAAGTAAAGTTGTTTTGACCTCATTTTTTATCTTTTACTGTGTCGATATGTTGAACTGACCAATGTTTTGGTTCTTGTTGTTAACCCCACAGTACAGTTCGATGTCTGATGCATTATTATATCTTATAATATAAACTCCGATTTGACCTTGCTCTCTTTACGATCCAGTTTTACAAAGTGATCATGGTATAGATAGTTTCCAACGAAGAGAATCATTAACTCACATTCAATCAGTGTGTTATAGTGGTTTTCGAATCCATATCATTTAAGGTACAGATATTCATATTGCTCCAGTATCAATGATATTCATCTGCAAAATGAGACAGATCATTTATTAACTCTTATTTTCCTTTACTAGGTTTTAATATTTATTATTCACATACTCATCTCTTTCCTTGTTGAGTACTTATAGCATAATATTCCGATGACCCTTATTTGATATTCCCTAATGGACTGTAGCGCAATGCGAATCTTTGTATCACTCTATTTAGTCCCTTGTTTGTCTTAAGGAAAGCACCGGGAAATGAGATTAAGTTATTCATTCCGGCGTGGATTAAATCAATTATTTAAAATATGAATTTATGCTAGTGGAATCACGCCAAGTGCATAAGATATTGTTATGCTTTAGTGAATACTGCCTATTATTCCCACTGCCGCTATTTCCACCGATCAGTGGTTCTAGCGAACCCTTCCGAGAGTGAACTTAAACAGATCGAGAAAATCCTTCATTCTTTTATGAAATTGCTCCGTATCCATGCAGAAAAGTAGTGAGATTGACTTGCGAATATAACAAGGAGGTGACTGTTTGACCAGTGTGACAGAACATTAAATGAAAAATCTAATTCCGTACTCCGGATTTTTATGAGTCCTTTTCGGGATATCGACCAGATGCCTCGTAAGCCTCTAATTTAATTTAAGGGAATCCCGGATTTCAATCGATTTCTGGTCGCCTCCATCACACTATAGAAAACAGAGCTATTTGTTGTCATTACAAAGTTAGTCGAAAAAAAATAACTGCCAAGTAAAATACTCTAATTGAAAGTTCCTTTTTGTTGATGAATCATATCACGTGCTTACGCACGTAATATATTTTGACAAAATTTGAATTTTTTATAAATATTGATTCATAATAGATATTACGGTCGTCGGATTCTCGCTACTCTGCAACAGAGCCCTGATTTTGACCGCATAGTGTCACGATATCTCTCCGGACAGATGTTAAGGGCCGTTCGTGAAGCCACAGAATATTTGCGCACCAAGGTGAGTCATGCTTGAAATGACCTTGAACCCATGGAAAATGCCATTTCCCTGTTTTAAGCACTTTTATTTTGGCTTATGTAGGGTTTAGGGGAACCACCGACGAGTGTAGTATCTGCCAGTTGTCCAAAGACAGCCACAGCCAGTGATCAGGTTGACCATTCTCTCCTTCAAAGTCGTAGTTCCAGCGCCGGAGGGCTTGGTGGAGGTCTCTAGAATCCACTACTTCTACCAAAATACAATCAACTCTTCGTCTTCCTGACACTGGCCAACAGATGTAGATTTAGACTAATTGACTTCTTACTATCATCTTTGACTTTTGCTTCATACTGGCACTCTACTTTTATCTCGTATTCTAATATTCAATTTACTAAATATATGGATAATATTTCTTGCTTTAAGGAACAATAAAGCGAAATTATTTGATATTCAAGGATCGATTCTGACTTAAAAACAAAACAAAAGACAAACTCAATTTTTTTTCGGAAAAGGGAACGTCTGATAAAGCGTTTGATCATTTACGCGTGACTATGCTAGGAATTCATTATTTGCGGTCACTAGTCCCTTAAGGTAACAACCACAGCTAGGGGAAATGGACTGAATAGGGACGTGTCATTAGGGTACTGGAAGGGGGACTTGAGTAAGGCAAATGCTGTCATTTAGCCGATCGTTTGACGTTCTGACAAAATGGTTTGTTATACGGCAGAAGCAATGCTAATATAAAGAGTCCTAAGCAATATGCGCATATTTATTCTCTTACTTAAAGAAGAAACAGTAGGGAAATTATTTTAAAGTATATCTTACATCTTAAGGCATGAATTCTCATTTTAAGATTTTGAATATTAAATATTAATTGTTTGTTTATTAACTGATCTAGATTTTCATATCTTTTCGTTATTTAACTTAAAATTTAATGGCTATATGTATTAGCATTATTACTTGGAGTAATGCAAAAGGATTTACTAATTTTAATTGGGGGAGCAAATGAAATTGGTAAACAGAGTGTTTAATGAAATATTACATGGAGAGGTCGAGGGATTGAGGGAAAGTCAAGTTTTCAAAGAACTGAAATGTTTTCTTCTCATATGATTCATATCGGAAAAATTCTGAATTTTATTTTGTGTAGTGAATATTTGCTAAATTTGTTAAATTTAGGCAAATATTTTCAATACAACGGCGATTTAAGCATTCTTGCGAATGAACGAATTTTTTTGAGCTGATTTCTGCATACATTCCAACTATGTAATAGCTTAATTACTATCTAGAAAGAAAATTTGCAAGCCATCACGATTCCAAAATAACCTTTTAAGCATTTTTAATATATATTTTTACAACGATAACGACCTTCACTTACGTGCACCTTCATGGGTTTGTAATACTTGCGCGCCGTGACACATAGGTTTGCTCTGTATCACTATATTTTGCGCCCATACAGTCTAATACTCCTAATCTAACTCAATTGTCCATCAGTGAACAAAGAAGGCAGAATTGGTCTACCGCCTTATAGTACCTCATTTCCCTTGCGCATCATAATCCGAATCATCCTACCTCAGTACTGTCACCTACCCCTATCTTCCCTATTATCACTTCCCTCTTTCTCTCATTTATTCCCAATTGTCCAGCACAACTCCCGTTCTTCTAATGCGGAACAGGTTATCGTATTCAGTTAGCCTAGCTCGGTCAGATTATAGAAGTAGCTTTACTTGGAATTAGACCCACTAAAGGCCCTTTGTAGAATGTGACATTCACAGCCGTATAGGACCTTTCAGCTAAGTTGGGAAGATTGAGATCTGTATATTTGTCATACTGAACTAAATTGCAGGGCTACTACCTTGCAGAATTTTAGAGTAAAGCATACCATTAAGGCAATTACATGTTATTGTTGAGTTCTGGTATCGTGGCTGTTTCTGAGAGGCTGATTAGTTTATGACAAGTGGGGAGCGTATATTATTTGACATCCTAGACAACTTTACAATGCTGAGAGCAAAATAAACGTTTTCGGTTTCTCAACAAATAGTGAAAGCACTGTTTCTCCGAATTCTTTCAAATTTTATACTCAATCTCCGATTGTACCTGTCTCTCCTGAGGTGCTTCTTACTGCAACTATAGTTAGTCAAAGATAGTGTAAAAGTAACAAATCTCACACACTTCATGGAATCGTCCGTGCCTAAAGCCGTTACAGCACGACTTCTCTCTGAGCGCACCGTGTCCAAGCAACAACCAGTCCTGAAATCCTGTCTGCTTCATCACCAGGCAAATCAAATATACCGCCTTAAAGAGAGAAAAGAAATCGTTGTACTCTTGACTTCTTCAGAACTCGTACTTGTCCACCATAATCAGGTCTCCAAAATATCTTCGTCAGTGCAACTACATTCGAACTGAACCAAAGCTCGTTTTTGGTCTTAAGCGATGAACACCTTTTGACGGTAAATGTAAACAGCCAGTGGGAATCGTTTTTACTAAACCTGTTTCTCCCTAGGATTCTTTTACGTGTTCTCAAGCTAAAGGTTCTTCGTCTTAAATTGATCTCAATCTTGCTAGAACTAATCAAGGAATCTCCCATCTTATCCTGATAGATTCATAGTTAAAGTGGTCTGAGGTTATACCCATTAAGTCGTCATTAAGAGATATTCCCCACTCACGGAATACCAAAGATTATTGTATCCGGAAATGTCACCGTTCGTAGTCTGATATCTTTCTTACGCCCTCTGCTTAATCTCAATGGCCTGAATGGGCAATTTGTTGACAATGTGAAAAGACAACTTCTTTGGTTACAAGGGGAGAAGACAGAGGAAGAGGTTCTTAAACCTTTACAGTTTAGGTACCTGACGACGCCTCATATTGGTGTTGAAATTATGGTATCTGGATTTTCGGCAAGCAATCTTAGTTCCCAAACCGAAAACGTATCCAACGGAGATATCTGGACACGTGACCCCCCTGCGGCTTCCAATCCTGGAACCCCGGAGACAGTTCACTCATCAACCTGACCATTACTCTAGACGTTTAAGCGGACTTCGAAAAAGATTTAAGGTGGATCCAATGGTCATATATATGGTTAAATAATGTCTGCCGAGAAGTATTGATAAAAATAATTTGTACTTAGTTATTTGTAAAATTTACGTATTTGTTAAAATTTGTTACGAGGAAAATCACTTTCCTCATAAATTCACGCTAATGATTGTAACCCAATGTAATCCAGAACCTGAGCATTTGAATTTCTGTCTCAGGAAGGAGGGGAGTTATAATTGGCTTCAATCCGTATTCTGTCTATGCCGTCCACCTCGATGAGCATGATAAATAGGTCCTCTCCTATTGGCTAACTATCAACTAAGATTGGTTACCTTAAAATGAGTTACTAATATGTGCTCAGTAGATATTCAACCAGAGTTAGAATTAAAATCTGTCACTATAGCAAATTGAACAATTATCAGTTCAGAAAAACAACATGATATATGAAAATCAATGAGTCAACCCCTACTCTGACCTAACTTTTTCATTTCTATTGTGCTAATAGGAAGGTGAGACGATGCCTCGCCCCGCATGCCAATCCTAGATACAAACAAAATCGACTACTATTGACTTGATTTGTGAAAAACATTAACAGATGTTTATCCATTTTTCTACTTCCATTCAGGGACAAAGTTTGAGAAGCACTTTAAACTGCCATCTAATTTTTACCCCATTTTGAGTAGTAATTCGTCCCCCTATTATTAGCCATATCAAACTAAAGAAGCCTCAAAAAAAGGATACCATTGGTAACATTATTAAGACTTTATAACAAGGAACATAAGACCACGATTAAAAGTGCTACAAAGAGAACACAAGAGAGTTCAGTGGGGAAGGGAAAGGATTTAAACAGCTCCACTCTCGCGGTGATGAGAATGAGCCATCAGAGCTGGTGGTGGCGCTTGAACCGAGGCGGTCGCGTCGGAACTGGCTCCAATCGGTGCGTAGAAGGTTCCTCCACCGCTGGCATATCCCGACGCCACAGCTGCTGCATACCCCGCTGGCTCTAGACCACGCCATACCTCTATTGCTTCAGCCTAAAAGTAGACAATCAAATAAGTGCAGTTAGCACAAAACTTTGAAAGTGCCATCTGGGTGCTCTATGGTTAAAATAAGGTGGGACTCTACAACCTATCCTGTCTTGACGTATTATGACACCAACAAGAGTTATGACATTCTGCAAAGACTACGACTGACATAAAACGAATGAAGTGTGACGAGGTCATTCGATTTGAGGAGCTCGCTAATTTAAACTAATCCTAAAAGGAAAATCTGAATTTCGCGTAATCGAACTCCACCTTATCTAGCACATGCGGTTGGGAAATTGCATAATTTTAGAACCTTCAACCGATCCCGTTGGTTTGAATTTCTCAAATGAAGAAGGTTACTTATGAGAAACTGGACAAGAGGAGAAATACATACATTTTAAGAATAACATCTCCCCGATTTCCCTCAATTTTCCCCTAAATATATCTAATATTGAAGGATACACAATATATTTTTAACTGATCAATCTTTCGTTAAAAGGTTAGTTGTAAATATATGGAATTGGGACAAGGAGACACTTTCAAATTAGTCAGATTTAAAGCTTACCATTGTTTAAACTGAATATTTTACACGAATTTCCCATAAACAGATGATTTACAGGGAATCATTTTAAAACACGTTGCATTCGGATTCTCACTCGCTTACGTACACTTGCACATAAACCATATTTTTAATCTGGCTTTGGTTTTGTATCAAATATATGAAACCGTCAGCTTTGAGTTAGTACCCATTTAGGGAAAATTATTTATTTAAATTAAAGCAAAGGGTCAATCTATAGGTTAAAAGCCTCAAAAGACAATGAAAATTTGCGCGAAATATCGAGTAGGTATGCATGTTAGACTCCCACAACTAGTGCATTGCATGAAGATGACTTACTCCAGGCATAGCCCCAGCTGCAATGGGCACCATAGTCGGAGTCGGTGGTGGCAAACCTCCTGCCAAGGGCCCAGCCATTTGCTCATAGGCACCAGCTGTGAAACGAATGGAGGATGCTGTATCTGACCCAGAGGGAACTGGATTAACACCCACAGAGGCAGCATCTGCCATGATTGCTGCCGATATGTCCATTTGTGGCATCCGACGCACGGGTCCATTGGTTGGCGGGTTGCGTCGTGATGAAGGACGCAGTGGAGCCGGCAAAGAGACATTCAACAGATCCGGTGTGCTGTAGGCCCGAGCGCCATCTACACCTACTCCCAGTCCATGGGGATGCAGTTTCTTTTCTGGTGGACCATCCATTGTACATTGAACTACTAATTGAGCCAACTGGAGATATTCGTCGTAGGCAGCCGATATTCTACACACATACAAGTGTCAAATAGACGCAAACAAAACTGAAAGGCTTTTAAATGGTAAGAAAGAGTTAACTTACTTATTTATATCATTGCAGAACATTTCAAGGAACTGCAGTTTGCGTTGAGCGAATGCTAGCTTGATTGTGGCAGGAAGAATAGAGTCCACAATGGCTAGATTAGCAAACTCCACAAAACCATTCACATCCGTTGGTCTGCGTTGATATGCGATGTCCAGCAGTTGCGAATAGAGCCGTTCGTTTCGCTACATCCAGGGGTTATGAGTTAATGACCAGGTGTCATATCAAATGTACCAATCAATAATTCTAGATCTCAATTACAAGTACTTAACTAATTTGCTTCCATCTGAATCAAATTACGAGGAAACGAAATAGTCACCGGAGGAATTACTAAGAGCAAATATCGCAATCAAAACGTTTTTACTGAGAAAGAAATTGAATTGCTCTGGAAAATAGCGCCTCTAGTATGTGCGTTAGATAGAAACAGATATAAATTAACAAAGAACTATAAATATAAACAAACTATCTTTCAAACCATTACAATAAGAAAAAAACAGTTCCTGAGGTCATGTCACAGCAAATCACACATGAATGGACATATAGTTTAGTTAAATATGGGGATAGCACAACCCCACCTTAATGCTCAACGAGAGGCAGAAACAATGGGGAATAAAATACAATATATTATATAAAGAGAACACTATGCAACTGTCAAATTCATACATTGAAACCTCGCGTATTTTCCTTCCCTTTTATCAAATGGAGTAAACATATCATCATCCAAATGGCAAGACCACACTAAATCACTTATACCACAATTGACTTACATAATGAAATGCGCTTACGGATCTGCCTCAAGCGCATGACCTCAAACTAAACATTATCATTTTTTAATTTATAAAAAAATAAATACACTCACAGGATCGAACTCAATACCATCGCGTAAGATGGCGATAGCGGCCTCTTCAGGTGAGATGAGACGCTGTTGGTCGGCAGGAAGAGTGGAGGGATCAGCGGGTGGTTTGACCTCAGTGATGGCAGCGCGTTCTTGCGCGTAGGCCTTCGCCTCGCGATCAGCACGCGCTAATCGCTCGGCCTCGGCGGCGGCCTCAGCAGCACGAAACTCTTCCAAGTCCTTATCAGTCTCTCCCTTCACGTCTCCCCAACGTGACCTACGACGACGCTTCGCTGCCAATGGCTCCTCTCGTTCGCTTTCTTCCGAGCTGCTCTCTCCTCTCTCTTCACAATCACCAGCGTTAACCTCTGTTGGCTGAAGCAGAAACATTCTCAAATATTAAAAGCGAATTTGATAGGCCTGATTGATCATTCTATAGCTATTAAGATAGCTATTAAGACTAGATGCGAGCATCTAGTCTGTTATCAAACAAATTAGAACCGCTTTATATATATACCATAACGGAAGAACACCTAAAGACTAACTTAACACCATCATCATAATTATCCAGTCACTGCTTTCATCCTATAAATAATTCATTCATTGCTATGGTGTCAAAAACCCACAGCCTATAAAAGGAGATAGATACCACATGTCAAATCCCTAAACTAGTGTACGCTCATTATTTATATATTTTTCAGCATAATTATATAAATAATCAGCATAAATAATTCAGCATAATAAAATCTATAATGAACGAGGAGAATAGATCATTATGTTCCAATTCTATTGCGCTACTTAAACTTGACTGATGTAAGTGTATTATTAGGCTCACTCACTTTTAAAGAGTTCTTTTTGTTGCTGATTAAAAGAGGTGGTGAGCCACTACCAACGCCATTTTCTGCTGGTGTGTTCATCGTCTCTAGTGTGACTTCTTCCTCCAGTGAATCATCTACCTCCATCTCAACAGTCGCTGGCTCCTCCACCTGCTCCTCGTGTTTCATCTCCTCCGCCTTTGGCCTCTCTTTCCTCGAATTCTGATCATCACCCTAACAGGAGAAAATGAAATTTAAAAATAAGGGAGAAGACATTTTATTGGATATTTCGCTGAAATCTCGTCCTCTATCCGCTTTGACCCATTTGTGACGAACTTAACGTGATACTTATTTAAATACCGCTTTTCACTCACACGCACTAATTTTCCCTGAGGTCAAGTTTCTGTGGTAACGTACAGTAACTTAAGAACCTTACTTTGTATAGGAAGCTGTTAGCCGCTCTCCACTTCTTGCATTGTAGTGGAAAAAATCCATCCAAGGTAAAATTTACCACTTAACGTAAAAAATATTCATATGTAAATGCAGCCAGTTCTATACTACCAAACTGAGAAAGTTGCACGATAAACGCCCTCGATTACTGCAGGAAGGCTCATTTTGGAACTGTAGTCTCGCAGATTCATGACAAGTACTGAATTAATTTAAATAATTCCTTTAGAAAACACATTGAGCTTCTCACTTTACTACAATGTAGAGTGATAAGAGTATGCAAAATTTAGATATAAACCAAGCATGACACATTGGGTTGACTCATGCATCACCACTTGCGTTATAAATAAGTAAGGCAATATTCCAATTAATGTACATCAGTCTTTCGACGCAATGCCTTACGTGAGTTAACTCTGTCCAAAC